>JAQFYC010002043.1:0-28580 GCA_034694165.1 Tomocerus mixtus | reverse complement strand
AAAAACAAGGCAAGGCAAGGGTCATACTGTACGTATGTATAGCTTGTAGGAATTTAAGAGTCTCAGTTACTTATATTATACAACAAAATGTAAATTGAAGGTTTAAAAGCTTTAAAATAAAACTCACTCAAGAGGAGCTTAGCTGTAGTTTATCCAGTCCATCTTTAACTTAAGTAAAGTAACTCAACACATCATCATCTCATTACAATAGTAGTAACTATTCAAAATTCAAGGATCTAAGGGATTCATAAAATAACCAAAGAAGCCCTGGCCTGGCGTGGCCAACTATTTTATCTTCATTTAGTTACATGGCGACTTTTTGCATGGTAATCTGGACTAGCATGGCTTGCCTTCACGTAACTTTACTCAAGTCTGGGCACCAACTGTGATCATACTGAAGAAATGTCTGTTTTCTGAGTTGGATTAAGTTTCTTCCTCGTGCTCTCCTCTTTTTTCATCTCTCTCCTAATTCTCCTGATAAGTAAGGAACTCGAGAGAAAAAGTCTTTGTTTTACAAGGAGAGGCTGTGTTGTGATTCTACCTCGAGCAGTTTTTGTTTACCAGGCCAAACCACTACGTTGAAAGTGAACTGTCTTTCTTTGACTTACTCTACTAAACCTAATCACCACATTACATAATGTAGAGTGATACTGATACGATAAGGAAATGATATGTACCTACTTCCACATAGTACACACAGATGCTATACCACACAAACAATATATATTTTTACTTTGTTCTTTGTCAGAGGAATCAAGAACCTTTCAGCCAAAAGTTAAAACATTAAAAGCCTTGTTTGATGATTACTTTGACTTCTGGCTTCAATTTACCATTTTGTGTAGCAGAAGCTGAGGTTTCATCCTACAAGGCAAAGCAACTTATAATAATTGTGTACAGAGTGCTCATCAGTTCTCTGTTTATTGTGGTCTCCCGTCTTTTAACTTCGGGACGCTTTTCACTTTGCCTCTTTTCATCTCCAACCTCCACATTATAATATATTCCATAACATTCTGTAGGAAAAGTTGCACAAAGTTACTAGCATTTCTTTAGTAATTATACTGAGGCATGTATAAAATAATGCTGTTACATATCTGTGCTTTCCATTGCAGTAAATTTTTATGCAATTTACGTAATTGAATTTTAAAAGTGATGAAGTAAAAAGAATCTCGAGGTTAAAAGAGTCCCGAAGTAAAAAGAGTCGGAGGTTAAAAGATGTCAAATCGTTTATTGTTTTCTGAGAATATTTTATGAAACTATATTCCACTCGAACCACACACACCACGAGTACAATCTGTCCAAGCCCAAAATGATTATATAGTAAAAATCATGCATCCTGTTTTATTTTGTGTACCTACTTCTTCATTTACGTACTACAAACAAAGTACATACAAGCTACAAAGTAAAATGAACGGAGCACGTTGTACATATTTATTTGTGTAAGTATTACTTGCGTAATAGCAAGCACAAGCTAACCCAAACTCAAACCTTAGATGCAATAAGGCTGGGAAATGATAATAATGAGTAATATTATGAACGATGGAGCTGAAGGAGTTGTTGTGCTAATATATATGTGTATATAGGTCGCTATATACTAGAATCTTGATTACCTAAGCTAGGAGCAAAGCAAAGCCAGGCCAAGCCAGGCCAGGCCAGTTTAACTTGAGTTATAGAAGAGGAAAATGAAATGTGTGTGGGCCGGTGATGACGGTAGGCATGGCTGAAGCTGAACGTGAATATAAAAGCTGTTCCTCTAATCTGTACAAGAAATACTGAAGTACTGATATTGTACTGTAGTATACTAAATAGTAGCATAATATAGCTGAAAGAGTCAAGAGTAAAAGAGAAACTGAGATTCTCTCTGGGGAAGTTAGTGGAAGTAGCTCGACTTGAATCGGCCTCTCAATCTCAACCGAGTATTCTGTCTTTTTCATCTTAACACAAAAATGAATAGCTACCTACTGTACTACTACCTACGAACCTGAACCTACAACCTACCGCCAAGGCAAGCCAAACCAAACCAAACCAGGTTCATATGTTACACATAATCCTTACTAACTATCTGCTGTAGGTAGTAGGTACAGTCTGTTCACTATCTCTAATGTGTAGGTATTCTCATGGTTTGAAGGGGGAAGGCATTACTTTACTCTAATGCAACTTGACAGAGTATAGAAATTGGTAGTTTAGTTTAGTACCAAGAGACCATGCATCCCAGACATGTGTGTTCTTCTTTTGGAGGTAATAGTATGTATACTATAGGAATCTACGGGTTAGGTAATGTAAAATGTAAGTAAGTACTCCTTAAATATTATACGGGAATACTAGAACGTAATATACTTACATATGTATAGGATGTTCCCCAGCACGTTGAACTTTTCTTTCTTTACTTTGGTTTTTGGTTTTCTTTACGTTTACTTACTCATACTCAGATTCACAGTATGTAAGTATGAGTAAGAGTAAGTCAATTCAAGACAGGAAGGATGCGTCGCTCGAAGGAAAATTTTTAGTAACATAACATAACATACGGGAAGACGGTGGAAAAGAGAAGCTTATTCTTAGGTATACTAAAAAATCTCATTTAAGTTACTTTACTGTACTTTATAACCACATAGGGACAGGACAGGACACCCTTTATAAGGAAATGCCTTAGAGTGTAGTATTAGTGCAGGAGTCTCCTCCATAAATAAATAGCGGAAAGGAGGAGCAGGACGAGAAGGTAAAGTAATGTAATGTAGTATGATGTGTGAGATGACATATGGGAATGGCGGTAGTAAATAGGCTGTTATCTCATAGCGTTTTAAGGCATTCCTCATATAAATGACAAAGTATTATTGCACGTATGGCTTTTCCCTTGATTTTTCTACTTCCATAATTCAAAGGATTGAAAATGGAGATGAAGACACTATCAAGTCTAAGTAAGATTCAACTCAACTCAAGTGAGTACAGTAGAGTAGAGTTTAAATTTTACGCATAGTACAGAGAACAGTTTGGTTTGAAGCTTTAGTGCAGTTCAGACCCGGACTAGCTACTTTACCATTTACGCTTTCTACTTTCTCTAAAGAAATTCTCTTTTTATTTCTTAAAGAAGACGGTGACTTGGCTTGAGATGACTTGACTTGCCTTGACTCTTGTCTTCTGAGTCAGACTCAAAGCTATAACGATAACTATAATAACAGTGTGTCAGATTGTGAATATGTGTGTATAAAGTATAAGAGCAAGAAGTGGAGTATGCTCTTTGAAAAGATAGAACTCAAAGAAAGACTTGACTTTCACTTTTGTATTTCATTTTCTTATTGTTACGGTTACGATATTCAGTAAGTAACTATTACTTTCTTTTTGGTACTGGTGCTGGAGAAAATCACCTTAAGGTGTGTAACTTTATATCTATGGACTGCAGCGATAGTAGAAATGTCAGGTTTTGTCTTCAACTTGTGTTAAATACAGATTGGTAAAAATGTAAGGCTAAATAGAAAATCCTCAAGCTTTCTCCTACGTTTTCCATTCAAATAACTTACAAAAATTGACAGAAAAGCTTGATGTGTCTATTAATTATATGTATTGATACACAAATGTGGTGAAAATAAAAAGATTTTGAATTCAATTTACAATGCACCCTTATATTTGTACCGATCTGTATATAAGGAACTTCATAACATCACACAACCAAAACCACCCAACCAAGTATTACAGAAGAAAACTTTGGAGAAAGAAGAACAGACCAAACCAGGACAGTGATGTTGGTCTGGTTCTGGTTCTGGTCGGTTTTGTTACATTAGTAGTTAAGGTAGCGCGTAGAATACGAGACTACTACACTTGTCTTGTCTTTTGGAGAAAGCTAAAGTTTAAGAGAAAGTCTTCTAGATTTCTTCCACTAGAGTATCTTCGTTCTTATTCTTACTTATTGTTACTACTAGTATGTAGGTTACTTACTTAAGTATATACATTTCGGTAACTCTATATATTTCAGTTTGCTTTACTTTGTTTGCTAGTAGAATTGGGTAAGTACCTAGACGTACCTAGTACCTACACCGTGGCCTGGTCTGGCCTGCCATAGCTTGGCACTTTGGTGTTACGGTGGAATGAGAGAGACTGAGAGAGCTGCTACATTGCGTAATGCATGTCACAATATATCATAGAAAATGAGTGCTTGTGGAATAAAGAAAGAAGAATAAGAGAAAGTAAAGTAAAAGTAGAAGACGAAGAAGAGGTAAAACAAAAGCTGCGCCCTGTTCAGAATAAAGAAAGCTTTTCCGCTCGCTCAACTTGTTTCTCTTGAATTTGAACTAGAAAAATAGTAGCAGAGTGTACTAGAATGGTTTGGTCTGGATTGGATTCCATTGCTTGAACTGACTGACTGGAATGATGTGATGCGAGCAAAAACCCATAGGACAGGACAGGATACGAAGTTGAGTTGTGTCTTTCTTCTGAGCTAACATTTTACTCTTTTCTCTACGATATCTATATAGGGAGCACAAGAAACTATATATTTGCTTTAGTGATAGGTACAAAGTACATTAGGTAGCTAAAACTTGGTTCTCATGCCTAATACTACGTACAGACATACAAAGAAAAAATTTTGGAAAAGTAAAGTGCGTCCCCCATACTTTCCCCTTGCTTCCTGGTTTTGCCAGGCTATATTATCTAAGTACAATGCAATATAGCCGAATGGCAAGTGAAAGTAAATGCTCAGTGTTAGTAGTTCACTTATTTATGCTTTGTATGTATTTGTACTGGGTAACTGATATTTTACACCATACAGGTCATTTTTTTATATCACACGTTGTAACAATGTATCCCAGAATCCTTATAAGCTGAAGGTGCTTGTAATATGTATTAATATCACTTTCTGGTTTCTACATTACAGTATTGCATCTTGAGTGAATGTTTACCTTATAACTATAAATATGACTGGGATAGTGAAAGTAAAATTTTTTCTTTTGGTATACCATCCCAAATCGTTTTTCTTTCAATTCACAAAGCTATATAAATACAAAAGGGTGTTGCAGGATATGGATAATATTCTTTTGGAGTGGGTACTGAATTCTGGGCAATTGTATTGTATGTTAAGTTTTGTAAGAAGAAATTGTATTTATGACTGTGTGCTAAGTAAGCCCTTGTAGAACCATGAAATAAAAGTCTATAGTAACAAGAAGTAAGATGGTACACAGGCAGTCACTCGCTCAGAACAGAAATACTACAGTATGTGTATCAGTATTTGGTAAGTTTTAGTACAATAGTGCATTGTTCGTTAGATCTGTAGAAAGAATGGCTGGAGAAAATGAATGGGAAAGGGAATTGAATTGAATGTTGAAGTTAAGCTGTAAGAAAAGTTGACGGAAGTATATCCGGTATATTAAAGCTTGGGTTTATGAATGAATAAAATGAACTAAAGTAAAAGTAAAAGTAAAGAATATTCGAGGAATCTGCAATGAAGCATACGCTACGATACGTAAACTTGAGTACGTACGAGTATACGTAGTAGGTCAGCGCTTACGTATTGAATTACTACTTTTACACTACTTAATACTTACTCAAACTGTAATACATAACTTTCCCAAATTGGAATTCATGGAGAAAAGTAGAGCATAGGTTGCGTCTCAACCTTAATATGATTATTTTACTTACTTACATACTACAACGTAAAATAATTCTAGTACGTGGTCTGTTCTAAGCAGTCTGTGTACATAAATAGACCAAAGCGGACCGGGCAGACTCGCCTGCGGCAAAATTATATAGCTCTACATAGGGTAAAGGTTACAAATAATAGCAAGCTGATGTTGATGTTGATATCATACGTAAGTAACTACGTACATAGTAAAGATGCCGTTACATTCTAGCTGTTCCAATTCCAGGAAAGATGCATCCCCGATTTAGAAGCTTCTAAGAAGGAATGTAACATAATACGTAAATATTATGCTCTGGTAGTTTTTTTCTGAAATATCAATATCAGGTCAAAAGCCTTCATCCATAGGTACATCTTTAAGTAGATAAGATGCTAAAATCCTGTTTTTATAACTTCATATATGTGCATATGAGAATTACCAGGAAGTTTGCTAATGTTGTGTTCACTTTCTCACTCAGTATGTGTTCTGTGTGTCGTATTTGGCCAAGTTATCATATAAGATGTGATTCGTTTGGTACTTGCATTGCATTTCTACGTAGGTAGTTAGTCTTCGCGTGTTTGGAGAAAGTAGAAAGCTATCTACTGCACGATAAGTGTTATGTTCAGTTCCTTTTCTGTTGTCAGTGTCAGAGTTCTACTTTCAGTTTCTCTCTTTTAGTTTCTCCTGCCCGTTTCATTCCAATGAAAATGGGAATGCGAATGCATCACACTTATTTGTTGGCTGGGCTTATTTTGCGTGTTTTGAATTAAAATCGTGGAAGCTCAGCTCACCAACGAGAAAGTTAAGTGAAGGCAAGGCAGAAAGAGGGAAAAGTAGAAGGAAGGGAATTCGGATTCAAGAGCAACAGCCCGGCGCAATCATGGCATGCATCATTCGACCGACTTTATCCTCGCTCTTCCTTCTCTCTAAAAAACTATAACAAACAACCCCATGCAACTTACACAGAAAATATATAGATTTCCTAACTATTCCTGCTACATATTACATATTACATACAACATACATACACTACAACCAACTAGACAGAACAGACAGATCATTCTCTGTTACATATATTTTATACATGCCATGGCATGCCATGCCATAATATTGCTTCTGTTTCCTAGTGCATTGCATTCCCTTTCCTGTTATTACACAATATGTGTGTACAGAACTTTACTCTAGTGCTGTGTAACATTGAACATAGAAGTGGGCAATATTTCCCTTGTCTACTGTATATTAAGTACATAAAAGTATATGTTATACCATATAATGTTTCGTGTAGACTATAGGTATATTCAGACCCAAATCTTTCTTCCTCAATGCAATGCAATGGAATCTTTCCTCTTTTATACATATTACATTGTATTACATTGCAGTGCAGTGTGTATGCATTAAAAAGGAGTTGGCAAACCATTCTATGCCTTGCCAAGCCAAAATAAGTTCAAATAACTTTCTACCGTACAGAAAATACAAGACAGGGAACATACAGAAGTACATGTCTGTATATGTTTGTATTACATATAAAGATATGTATGTAATGTACAGATATGTTGTGTCTTATCGTCAAACTTGCAGTAAAAACTCCTACTACGACTATTTGTAGCGTGTAGTATCAGTAGCTTTTTCCAGGAGGACATAGCACATATGCAGTTATATAAGGAAACCTTGCTGTGTAATAGTTAGGTAGTGGATCTGGAAAAGTGTAAGCGATCTATTTGTATGTTGTATTGTAGGAAACAGATCTTTCCTTACATATATATGTGTAAATGTAAGTTAAGCGTGGCCTGGCCTGCCTTGACTCCTTTTCTCATATACAAATACTAACAACTACAGATATACGCAAAGAGAAATAAACGAAGTTGGTGCAAGCGGAAGGCAAAGTGAGAATTGAAGTTAGGCCAGGCCAGACCAGATCCAAGATCCAAACCAAGTGAAGCTGAATTCGAGAAATGAGAGAACGCCCTAGTCATAATGATGAGAATGCTTGCTGGATGTTGCGCCCTGGCTGGTCTGAACTTCAATTCACTGCACTGTTTAGTATCTCCGTAGAACTGTTCCAGATTTGATATATTCGTTACTATGATCTGGCTGGGAATGAAAATGTAGAATAGTATAGTATGCTCTGCGGATGAAATGTGATGTGGTGATGAACATTTCTCTTATTTACTACTTATCTGTATTTACTATCAGTGTGTGGTTTGGTTTATATGTAGTTTATACTTAACTATTGTGTAAAAGTGTGAGGCATGGCAGTACATTCTCATTCTATGTCCATTGTAAAGTAGGCACAAAAGAATTATACGTTCTTAAGCTCAGTTAATCTCAGTATTGTTACAGAAAGAGTTAGAAAATATGAAGCTGCGGTGCAGCAGCAGGCAGGCGATAAGATACCAGATTTCAAATTTGGGAATGGGATCATCTTTCTTAAGGGTTAATATTTTTAGTACACTTTTACTTATTGCTTTTCTGATATATCCCTTTGTTATCAAGCTTTCAAATATCGTTTATTAGCTATTCTGCTGAAAGTAATCATGGTGCCAGCTGGTCGGCTTCTTTCGGTTAGTTAGTTAACTATTTATACTGTACGCGTTATGAGTAATAATTTTGGCTAATACTACATACTATATACTTACACATACATACATGGTAATGAAAATGCATTTGATTAATCAAAAATATTGATGCATTTGTAATTAGCGGAAGAAAGAAGTCCTGATTTTAATACTGCCCTTGGCAGATAAAGAAACTTGCTGTTTTTGTTTCTGTGATAGCAAACAGAAACAGTAAATATGTGTGGATGTTACAGATATTTCTGTGCCTTAATTTTGTAATTGTAGTCTCCTGGCCTGGTATTGTATCAATGTGCTTCCTGTATTATGTAAATGGTGCTGCACATTTAAAATAGGTATGTGGACGGATTAAGTATTGCAGTTCAGTAGATAAAGATAAAGATTACCTTTGGGACCTTTAACTAAAGCATGGGCAGATACGCCGATCTGATTTTATCTGGTGTGCGTGGTAGAATAAAGGATTGCGTATGTAAGTATGTGTTTACTAGAATCAGATCAGGATCAAATGGAAGAAATAAGAATTGATCTTGAACTCCATGAGTGAGGGTAGCTAAACCCGTCAACCCACACATTTTGCAATTAGCTAGACATTCTTTGCCTTTTTGTGGGAAATAATGGGCCTAGCATGTAAATTACGAGATTCGGTAATGCTTAGTAAGTGAGAATTGAATTGGCTAGATCGTATGTGTGGTGTTATGTAAGTTAACTTTTATAGCTTACGCGTGTAAAAAAGATAAGAAAGGATGCTAGAGAAATTAAATCTTTGTGGAGTAGGATAGGAGGTAGGTTACCGATATTCACACGTATCATCGTGAATAAATGCATAAACTGAATAAAGTGAAAGTTTTTATGATGAAGTGTATTTAAATTCATCTCCAAGAGATGATGGAATTACCTAAACAGTTTTTATATTTTTATCATCAGAATTTTTTAATTGGACCATTTTCACGATTTCGTCCGCGTCAAAGCTAATGTGGAATATATGAATAGTAGAATAATCCAAAGTGGTCATTACATTGCAGTCTTACAGTATGGACCATATAGCAGACAGTTTTCGAATATTTCACATTGAGACAGTCTACATAATATGTATGACTTTACCACATTCGCTTTGACAAAACTTATACAGTTACTTAGGATCTACAATTTAGTTACAATTTATATTATTTTGGCGTTGTAAACTTTTAAAAGCGTCAACTAAGTTAGCAACTGAGATTTTGTAAAAAATTACTGTTCTTAAGAATACATTATTGAGTAGAATATCTTGTCAAGTTACTATAAAATTAAGTAAGAACTGAAATTGAGACTGAATGACTAATGACAATTATTTTTGTTTTGTTTTTCTAGCTTTCATCGAAGATTGATGCTGATTTGTTTTTGGAAGACGAAGGGAGTTCCGGAGATAGTGACTTGGAAACATCAAATTCCGGTATTGGGCCCTCACCTGACGACGAGGATATGAACGGGCCATTAATTGGCAGCGAAACGAACATTTCCCATAAAGATAAGCCCCAGAATCCCAGTCCTGTAGATCCAGACAAACCAACGAAGAATGTCGATTATGGATTACCACCAGATTCCAATGAAGTCGGTCGAGATGTTTTCGACCGAAAAGAGGAGTCGCAAGCTTCCTTTTTCTCACAACCAGGAATACTTGCAGGTAATTACAATTTATCTATACATCAATCTACCAATGTTGTGAAAATCATTATAATTGATAGTACCTATACTTAATTAAGTGTTTACTAAAGAATGAAGTGAGATGATTAGATACTAATTCGATCTTAATTTCAACCCTAATTCATTTAAAATTCTTCATAGCTTCAGAAATTCTTTTTATTTTGCTATTTTTGCAATACAGTCAGCAAAAGTTAAAGTTACAGGTCTTCAATTCGATTTCCTTGCCAATTTATAAATAGGAAACACAATTTGTAAGATTTTCAAAGGCAGGTTCGTCAGCAGGGTAAATAATATTGTAACGTAAGGATCATGAAGGTAAATACTTAAATAGTTAACGAAAGATGATATTTTAACATTATGTGTAGGAATCCTAACAAAATACCTGTTAGTACATACAATAGTACTACATAGGAAGGTACAGCTTGTGTAGCCAGAGCCAGATTATGTAAAAAAATTCAACAAAAGAAGCTACTTGTGTGCTAAATTGATTCAGCATGATTTTGATAAGATTCCTGTGTGGGTGTTCTTGAGAAATATTTATTTTGATATATTTACTGATATGTTTATTGCTTATAAGTGTTTTGGCGAATGCCTATGAGAATAAGCAATGTGTTTCAGGGCATCTAAAGAGTTATGTATCATCCAGATTTGCATCAGGGCATCCCCACACTTTTGATTTTCTTTTCGAGTTTGAGTAAAATATAACTTTTGTTCTCTGTTCTCTTGGCTTAGTTTATTTTAGGAAGTACGTAGGTTGTAGGGTGTATCTTTTGCTTAGGGTAGTTAGTATTAGTATATAGGTATATGTATGTATTATATGTAAAGTTAGATCTTTGTGTTTCTCAAGGATTTTGTGCATATAAAATATAAAGTGTATTTAGTAGCTATCACATTCATCATGCTATGGGGTTATCAAAAGGCGTATCATTGCATGACCCGTCATTGTATACACGTACAGCTGTGATAGTTTCACAGCAAATCGCAAAGATTTATGTCCGACTGTATCTCAGATGGTTCTATTGTTATTTTATACATGGAGAAAGAAGAAGAGCCTTTTGGCGAACATTAAACATGATACAGGGTAGGACAATACAATCGGGACACTACATACTTCGATCTTTTCGTGAAAATTTCGTAAAAATCTTATTATGCAAAGGATAAAGTTGGTCTCATTGAAATCGGCTAAGTTGACAAGTCAAAGATCATTTTGAAAATTATTTTGCCAAAAAATGTAGCCAAAATCACACTTCTTTAGCTATTCAGTATTTTTCAGATTTATGACTTTTTAGCCTGTCAACTTCATATTGTGATTTGTTTATGAGGATATTACCGCAAGTGTATCTGCCTAAATAGAATTTACAATTTTATTAAACCTCTTGGAAAAATTAAACGACATAAATGGGTCAAATCACTGTGTCCTACCTAATATACAGAACAAGTGCATAAATATTGTATCTATACAGGGATAATAGAAAGGGACATGTTATATAAGTTATAGTCGATTTTCATATCAGTTTAGTAGCAAAATGTATATTATAATAGTCGATGGTCTCTTGTGTTGTATTGTATTGTGTATAGTTATTGTGGGATGATTAATTGCCAATAACTCATGGGATGATAAACGTTTGTTTTTATTGAATTTTGCAGCTATCATCTGTGGAGCAATTGTGGGTCTCTTGTGTGCCATCCTATTGGTCATGTTCATAGTATACCGAATGAGGAAAAAAGACGAAGGATCATACGTACTGGACGATTCAAAGCGCACATCTTCATCATACGGCAAAGCAAAGGAATTCTTTGCGTAACAACCAGCATTTTTTCTTAGGAATTACTAAAATTATCGTCAATTATTTATGTAATTACAATAACAAATCAATTCGGAATGATCCAATTCTTCAAAATCTAAACAAACCAAAACCACAAACCAAGACAAGAACAGACCAGCCAGCCACGACACAAAGAACAAAAACAAATCAGAAGTCTAAACATGATCATTGTATTGTACAGAAAGATACACAAAGAATTGAGAGACAGACAGACAGAACGACAAAACAATTAAATAATTAATTAAATTGCAGAAGAGGACAGGAAGGAAGATTAAGATACAGTTACGTACAGATGCAGATGAGAGAGATTGATTGGATAACCATAACCATATAACCATTCGTATCGTATTAGTTATCATTATTATATTTGTGTTTGTATGAATGTTATATTATGATGATATGAGTGCAGTAATTACTACAGAAATACATACAGTTAACGTTAACTTAACTTTAACTTTAACTACATGAATAACTTACTTATACTTATACTTATACAATACAGCTACATAAACTACAGTATATAAAATGTCATGTCAGTGTAGTGTAATGTAAAGTAATGTAAGTTTAAGTAAGTACTATAAAACTAAATAACTAAGTAAACTCTTAAAAAAGGACGACGAAATAATAATGAAATGAACTTTTACACCCTCGCTGAGTTTGAGTTAACTTCAATGTTCAAGTAACTTCAAAACATTATATCCTTCACACTACATACACTACAGTTGCAGTTACTAAAGCAGTTAATTAATTAATTAAGACACTTTGCGTCAGAATATTATAGGCAACTATACAGATAACTACAACCTACCTAAATACTACTACATATTACAACTACAACCAAACCACACAAACAAACAATTCATTTGAAATTTAATTTAAATACTATATTATACGATTTCAAATACATTGTGTTATTATTGTATATATTATGTTGATGGTAAAGTAAATCGTATTGTACCGTTTTGTTGTAAATTAAGCCGTTCAACAGTCTAACCTTAATTACCTAAGTATATATCGCATATTTAATTCATACAAAACATATACCTACGTAAAGATTAATTTAACTACCATAATCTTCCGCATTTAACTTTAAGTTGAAGGTAATCATTTAAGCATAAACATAACAACATGATTTTATGTTACATATAAAAATTCCTGTGCATATAGCAGTTCATTCATACCGTAACGCAAAAGTGTAAAACATTAATGCTAATATAAATGAACATACTTAAACTTACATAATCTTAAGATAACACTACATCCTCCGCTAACCAAAGAACAAGAACCAGAATGAAAAACACAGTAGCATACAAAAACTAATTCTAAAACTAAACTTACTACGTCCACGTCCAAACTCATAGATATCTGCATTGCGTTTTGCACAAAACAGAGCCTAACTCCCGTAACAACGTTTTCAAATGATTCCGTTGCGTATAAAGGTTCTCTAGCCTCAACTTTAACTTGGATAAAACTTTATTTTCCTAAAGGTTATACTACATACTACATAATACAGTATTGTTTAACTGTATGCTACTAATGCAAGTTAAAAAGCTTACATACAGGCATTAATTCATATAAAAAGGACAATATTTTTTTAAACTATAAAGTACCTATAATAATTAATCCACAAACCACAAATGTAAATGAGATCAGATTTAGGTGTAACTGCTCTAATTCTGTTACAAATATGTTTTCAGATTGCTATTTCTGTAATAAATTCTGTTAATTTTACAGCATAATAATATAGTAGGTAATATGCATTTAATCTTAATTCAGTTTTTACTCAGTAGCAGAAGCAGGAAATTGTAAACTTATAAAAATATGATCTGATCAAGAAATTAAAATTGTTTTTATTGTTTACCGTATATAAAAGAAGATGAACTTTGGCCACCTTTGGCTTATTAGTTTACGATAGAATGAAAATGTATAGAAACACGTGTACGTGTATGTTTTGTGTTTCTTTGAGGAAAATATCGAATATGAAGGAATGGGTTCATAATAACTTGAATGGATAAATGAGAATTTAATTGGCACGTGGATTTGATTTGATTGAAGGTGTGGTGTGGTTTGGTTTTAGTTTAGCAAGGGATGTGGATGTAATGTGATGTGATTCTGTTTGGTTGGTGTTTGTGTTTTGTCAGTGACAGTGGCAGGGTTTGGCGTGGCATGGACTGGCGATGATAGGTTGACTTTGACTTTAACTTGAATCCTCTGAAATGCTGAAAAGCCTTTGGCTTTCTTGTTAATCCATTTAAATACCAAAGTTAACTCAATAATAGGTTTATCTATACATTGCATCGCATAATCGCATCTCTAGAGCAAAGCTCTATTATAAATTATAACTCGGTTTCCCATCTAATTCTATTGTAATGCAGTAATATAGTAATGCGTACAGTACACCCTACGCAAGAGTCATTTTAGAAGCATTCTCCTTTTCATATACTAATACTTAAAAACAATAATGAAATCTAAACATATAGAGATAAACTGACATTCACATTCATTCGCATTCTATTTCTACTAAATAGTATGTTTTGCTCCATATTCCATATAAGAAGCGACCAGACATCTGACATCAAATCAAATACAGGCCATGCTAGCCAAAATGCATATCTAAACATCTATATTACTCAAGTGTACATGCGTACATATCTTCTTCCTCACTGCTCACCTTTCATCAACTCATTTCAATCAACGTCAATTTGAAGATAGGAAATCCCATACCACGGCCAAGTCAAGTCAGGGAACAGTAAAATAGTAACAGCTGAGTAGCAATTATTCAACTAGGTATGCATGTATATAGAAAGAAAAATTCTCTGTGGTTGTAAAGATTTTTTACTTACATTATTCAGAGAGAAAAAATCTGTCTTCGCTCCTTGGAATGAAGAAAATGAAAAATGCTAATCAAGGAAGCATGTACGCGCTTTGTAAATGTATCTTCTTAGTTATTATTGTATATCTAAGTAGGTATGTGCTGAAAATTCATACAACATAACAGCTACATAAATATATTAAGTGCTGTAAGTAAATACATCCATAAGAAATGCTTACAATGCATTCGTGTGTAAATACAAAATATCAAGGAGCTAAATGCGAATCGTAAATCGTGAACACGCACTTTGGTTATTATGTAGCTACTTTTACATAGAATGAATAAGTAGCTGTGTAGAAGAACAGAAATAGTGAGAATTGGTTGTATACTTAATGTAAGAACATAACATACCTACTGACTTACTCGGCTTTCATGTATTCATTAGCCAGAAGGCTACTACTGCTAATAATATAAACTAAAGTAGACGAGGCGGTGTTTAATAACAATGAAAATGAATAATTATGGTGACGGCTCAGACTGGTCTGCTCTGCGTTTGTTTTTAGTTTTCCCTAGCTCTAGCCTGGAGAAGGGCTATGATCAAACTGTCAAGTTTCGTCACACTAATGTAAACAGTTAACTCAAAATGCTTCGTTCGCTGCTTTCGAAAGTCTGTATTTCTATACACGTAAGTAATGCGCTTCGCTTTGTTTTTCCTGTTGATTCTCTTTGTTGACGGTGAGTTGAGCTGAGTAGTTTAATTTATGATTCTTTTCAAGCGCAAATAACATTCAGTAAGTGTAAATGTGTGTAAACAATGTAATGTAGAAAGGAATTTACAGCAAAAACAACGACTGAAGTCTCTTCTGATGCCTAAACTATAATTGCATTGGACATAACGTATCCGTAATGCCCTAATGAATGACTATTACAATTTGCAACAGAATAATGTTCGTAAAGGATTCGCATACAATGAGCACTTTCATAATAATTAGACTGTTATCTGTACTGCATGCTTATTATTAAGATAATTATTTAGCTAGAATCAGAATCATCATATTATCTGCTGATCTGCTAAATATCATAGTTATCATTCTTATCATTATAATTAATTCGCTCTATAATAATATTTTTGGTCTTCACCACAATTGTCATCAGCAAAAATTATATATCACAATGAAGGAAACGACGAACCAGCAGAAAGATGAAACCCCGCAAATACATATTAAATATTCGGTACCTAACGATACGCAGATGCTCTGCTTTACGGAGAATTTACTTCACTTGAATTGACGGAATATTGTTTCATTTGAATTCAGAGCTAAGTTTTGAAAAGGAAACCGGTCGAGAAAAAAATCCTTTTGCTGAGAATCCTTTTTTATCTTTTAGGATGAAGGATGAACTACATAGCATGGTCATCGCCTTAACTTCGTCGTAGTCATCACATCACATCTCTAACTATGCTTTAGCTATCTCCACTTATGGTCTGATGACTTTTATAAAATAAAGTTGTTCTATCTGCACCATAATACAAAATATATTATGTAAAGAATTGTATCATACACCATACAGAATGCACGTAACCCTTTCAATTCAACTTTGTTCATCCTAACGTAAGTATGTAGTATAGTTTGTATGATTCCTATAAAAGTTGTATATTGTAGGTAGGGTATGGTATGATAGTTTATGCTGATATGATATAAAGATCAAAAAGGATAAAATATGTTTTGTTGCTTCCTTTTCTTTAGCAGATCAGAGAATCTGCTGACATTTATACCAAAAGAGGCAGTAATACTGCTCTAGAGAAGATTTTAACTTTTGTTTTCACTAGGAATGTGTTTTCAACGAGTACAAATGCATGTTCGTACTCTATGAAAGAAAAATTATGATCTAATTATATCTGAATGTTCTCGTTTCGTGTGTGCTTAGATCTTATAACAAGTTTAGTATTTTCAAAGTTGCAATGCAGCCTCTGAATCAAAACAAATCTGATAATAAATACATGGAGCAGTTTTGGGCATGGAAAATGTTAGAATAGAAACGAACCACTTTGCTACTTTACTGTATCGAAAGATATAGAAACGTGTTCATTGAGAACGTAAGCAATTTATGGGCACTAAACACAAGTGTATTTCCTATAGATATGTCCGAAAGCAAATTTGGAATTATAAAATGAAAGGATGTAAGGAATCAAAGAAAGTTATGTTATTGTGGGTTACGTAGTCAAAGTCAAGTCTGTTCAGTTAGATAATATGTACTAGAAGTAGGTAGGTTGTTTTTGGTAGGTAGGTATATTAAATTACAGCTCTGGAGAGTTGAGAGTTAAAGGTAGGCCACACCTGAAAGGAATTTTCTGCAGCTCCACCTAATCATGAATTTTCATTGGAGTTAGTTGAGTGCAGTGAATGGTTGTCCTTAGCTTTAGATAGTTCGTTCCATGTAATATGTAAACTTAACTAGTACACGCTCTTTATATTCATTTATGTACGTATGAAAGTTCCCAGAGCCTTTTCATTTACTATGCTAAATGATTTCAGTTGAAGTAGAATTGAGTTGGCCAACTATTCTAAATCCATGTAGTTCCTTATAGGTAAATAATTACTTTTATTCACCGTATTTAGCGAATTAATTCCCCACAAGGGAAATATTTCAAGCTTTAAAGGAAATATACAAATCTTGAATCGAAAAGTAAGAAACTGGAATCCATTTTTGATATTATATTATAATTATAATTATTATCTTGTTTGGTGATAATGTATTTTCATAATATATATTAATTTGATCTCGAACTTCGGATACATGGATTAGTTAGTACCAAAGATTCCCGATTAAATGACAATTTGGATACTCTATTATATGAAACCTTCACCTAGTACTTACAAAATATTTTCCTAGAAAAGAAACTAATGTGGAAATATTATTTCCCATTAATCGGTCCAGGAAATTCAATTTCGAAACATAGCCTCTATGTGGTCATTATTCCAAGCTAATAAGCATTTATCCTATAGAATTTCCAATCTAAACCCAATTTCAGTTGGAAACTAATTCGAAAATTACGGTAGTACTTATAATCTTGTCTATGGAAGTCAGTCCCCATGACCATCGTCATCTTCGTCGTGCACTCTTCTTTAAATGCTAAACTGAATGGAATTTAATGAACTAGACGTGAGGAGAACAAAACAAAATCTTAATGAAATACTTGTAATTTAAAGTCAAGTTGAGCTAAACACTGTAGTATACAGTATACACACATATAGTATAATGCGAACTATAGATTGAAGAATTTCTGAGTTAAGGTAGTGCTCTTGTAGAAAAGATAGGATATCTTTCTATACTTTCCTCCTGAGTCATGTCTGCTCTGGAGATTACTATTTTAAAGTCATTTCTTCATTTATTTCTAAAGAAAAAGCCAGGCCAGGCCAGTAGATTAAATAACTAAAATTAAATCATTGCTGTCACGTCTCCTTCCTGTGCAACTCTGTACGTCTGTCTTGTCTGTTCCAATCTTTGCGGCCCGTCAGCTTTGCCCACACGAAGAACTCATAAAACCTCACAATACGTTTTTATCTACCGACAGAGTTTCTCATTATATATTTACTTGTTTGTTTGTTACGATATGATCCTCATCCTGATCGCATATCTATTTACCTTGAGTAAGTTGTGTAACTAACTATATATCTACATACTGGATATGAGTGTACACACTACACTGTAATTAATTACTATCTTGGATTACTTACTTGACTCATTATTATATAAACTAAAACATGCTACTAAATTATAAAATGTGTACCTACAGATTGTCTGTATTTAACCAGCCCGAGTGTGCGAGGCTGACTTAATAGAAACGCCAAAGTTTTAGTGAATATTTCTATCGAGACACCCCACTAAATTTTACTATTTACTGTTTATGAGGATATTTATTACCATTATTACTCGGGCGGGCTATCTATGGTGGCTTGGCAGTTTTTATATACTTAGAATCTAAGTCTTAGATCCGTCTTTACTGTGTATATATAGAGATTAGATAATAATGGATACGAACACAATTTATTATTTTCTACTCTTTCAATTTGCATCCATACCTTGGCCCAAGATCCATACATGCGATACTAATTAGCTTTTTAATTATATATAAATTGAACATTGAGATAAAAACTTTGTGTTTCAGAATACCCGAATAATTATCTTACGCATAGTACGCACAACAGTACAGTCAGACAGCCAAATTCACTGACTGTAGACAGTTCATACTTTATAATAAGTTATACACACATGGACAAATTAATTCAATTTCAGAACCTAAATTGGAATGCATTACTAAGGATAATGGAAAGTTCTTACTTGTGTACATCCTGCCATGGATTTATTAATTAGCTTTTATGCATAAGCAACAGAAATTGACTCAAACATTTTTAGAGAACAAAA
The DNA here is from genome assembly GCA_034694165.1 of Tomocerus mixtus. Taxonomy (NCBI): domain Eukaryota; kingdom Metazoa; phylum Arthropoda; class Collembola; order Entomobryomorpha; family Tomoceridae; genus Tomocerus; species Tomocerus mixtus. The sequence continues at coordinate 9,664 of JAQFYC010002043.1, read as the reverse complement.
GTTTGAAAATAACTGTACAATATGGTAAAATTGTACTGAATATGAATATCATTATTTGTTGTGACAAGTAAGCACCCAAAACTAGTATGCAAATCGGTTTACCATTGTACAGGTACAAAAGTACTTAATATGCAACTAGTTTTATTGTTTACTTTAGAAATCTCTCTACAGCTATGCGATAGACACTTCAGATACCCTTTCTTTACTAATTTTGGTACCTAGATAGGTTCTTAATATATAGGTAGTATTACTATACGCGTTATGGTAATCATAACCATAATACACGGTAAATTGGGTAATATAATCATCATCATTCAATATCTAAATGATTTATTAGTATTTACCTTAACAATAAGCACAGATTAGAAAAATGTATCTATACTACAGATGAAGAGAGAACAAAAGGTAAATAAATAGAGCTAATGCACAATGTACCTAACCACAATCTTCGTTAGAATGCATTATCACAACAATAATTAAGAAGGCTTCTTCGTGAAAACTCCTTGAAGGAATAAAGATATTAGTTCTAAGTAAGTAATTAAAGATCCCTACCTAACCTACCCTATTACTGTAGAAGGTAGTTTTTATCAAATGTGTCTAAGCTAACTAATTGTCTCGTCTGGTCTGCCTATCACCGAAACTTTGTTAACCAGACAAGAACCAAGCCAAGTATAGGAAAACTACTAATAGGGGTACCTTCAGTAAAAAGTTACGTAGGTATTATTATTATTAAGCATACTTATACATAATACTTATCCAAATTCCAAAATATAACCGTCATATTCTTATTAAAGAACTACTTATATTTATGTAGTAATAACTGTTCGCCAGGGTAAATTAGACATTATGACTTTATTTAGTGTTCTCTGTGTGCATATTTAGATTTGTATTCCATTCTGGTATATAAAACATATACAGGAACCGACACAACTTAATGCAATAATATGTGTAAGTAAAAGTATGTAATGTTTGTAATGTAGACATTTTTGGTTGGTTTGGCATTCAAGTGCTAGTGTTAGATGAAACAAGTCGCTTGCTGTACTAATAGCCCTAGCCTGGAACTAGTTACCTATGTATCTACATAAAAGTACTAATAATATGAAAGAGTACGTGCATAGTGACATACAAGAGTGGTTTTCTTTGTTTAGCTCGAAAGGTTTCCCTTCGTTTGTTTTTCTCAATCGTTTTCCTTTGTACCTGTCCTGTCATCAAGTGGATAGAAGTGTACAAAGTTATTTATTCATTTATTAAAGCTTTATGCACCTATCGTATGTATGTGCTAACAAACGACTCTCATCTACATGCCAAGTCAAAGGGAAGTTCAGAGTTATACCATATAATATACAAACAGATATGTCGTAGGCACGTATACCGATGCATAATACTTCTAAACACGTGAGTCAATGTTTGTAATTTGCCAATAGCTTTGATATTCTTTTCATTTGCAACTGGTTTTGGTTATTCATTGGCAAAACATAATGAAAGTAAGCTTTTGTGAACCGCTCTCAACTATTTACGAGTTTTTAAAAAGTAAAATATGACACGTTTTATTTATTTGAAAAATTCTGCCATCATATTCAATAATTTATGTCAAAAGTCAAACTACTAGAATTGTGTGCCTAGCACGTATATGCATAGCCTTGAATTTTCCGTGTATTTAGATTGAGTAAAGCTTAGCAAAGGGAAGTTAGTAGTACGTCCTACCAACAACTAGCGATTAGTATGTACCTACATTATCTTTCCTGCAAAATAACTCCTGCCGCATGACATTTATGTAGAAAATTATAATTTTCCCTAAAAGAGCAGTCCGTCAACATTTAATCGTATGTATGTAGGTCTTGTTCTTACTATACTAACTAAAGGAAGTTAACCAGGCCAGAATTGAAATAAAATCGACCGGACCGCCAGTAAGTTGGGATAGGAAGGAGGGGAACTATTATAATGGTCAATTAGGGTATACATACCTTAATGAAAACTGGGCAACAACTCTGGAAACTTTTGGTCTGACTCGAATGAGAACGAAAGGAGTTAAAGCAAAATTAAAACACAAGGTAACGGCAACACCCATCCAATAGATTTTTGCAATTAAATATTGAATTTGGCCTGTGTTCCTTCTTGCACCATATCCTTAACTGCAGTATATTGCTTACTATTTCTATTGCTAACTGCTACTGGGTATTACCAACGAAAACAAACATTTTGCTCTAATTTCATTTATGGGAAATTAAAAATATAATGCTCTGTTTACGAAGTTTTCTCCAGTAATTACATACATATATTATGTTAATGTAGGCAAATGTAATGGAAAAGTTATTTGAAGTATGAAGGGGATACAATGTAGCGTATAAATATCATCTACACATTTGTAACAGTGCATAGCAAAATGTGTTGCACTGTAGTATAAGAAGGTACAAAAAGCGTATCGTGCATGTAGTAACATAAAGATCTGTAGTGAAACTATTGTATATGTTCTATTCTGCTATATAAAATGTAGTTCTACACAAAGAAACGTGGAAAAGCCGCAACGATACTACCAGTTTTATATTAAAGGGTTGAACAAATTGCAAAAGAAAGGTCAAAGCACCTGTTCTCCCAACTTTTTCAAAAAATACCATTTTTCAGGAAACTAATGCTAAGGTAAATGCAAACGTATTCTAGATATTTCATCAAGCAGGTATAAACCACTTCTTCCATTTCAATAACTTTTTATGTTTTGAGCAAAGTAACTTCACATTTTCCATAGAAAACTCAAAAGCAAACGAAACCACTTAGCTTTCACTCAAATATTGTAACCCACTGCAAAAACTCAGCATAACGAGCACACACATGCTGCAGACTACCTTCAACCTACGAATTACGTTAATTCATTTTTTAAAGCTGGTACCTAGGTTAAGTATGCATATTATGTGTTTGATCTTCTTACAAACCAACACACATTCGGCTATATTTGCTTACAAGTAATATGTATAATGTTCTACACTAAGAATTAGGACATACATTATAATACTTAAAATTGAACGCTTTTGTAAAATTTATATAGGTACGACTTTTCGAGGTGAAAACATTTACTTTCTTTCTCCTTTCCTTTCATAAAATGCTCTGGTGCTAAAAATTTAAACATCCGGGCAATTCTTTATCCATATTGTGCAAAATAAATGAGAAAGTTGTTGCCAAACTAGAAGCTGCCATTTTTCATGAAAGTTCTATTGTCAATTCGCTATTTATATTGCCATTGACATTAGAATTTACTGCTAAGTATAAGCAGAAGCCATTGAAAATGAGGTTTACTTTTAAATAATGCCCGTTTTCTACTAAGTTACAGAAATTAAAATTAAAAACATTTCTGTAGGTAGGTAGATTCATATATTACATAATAATCTAATCGTACAAGCATTGTATTCCGAAAGTATGTAGGGGTAAATAGAATTTAATTGAAACTCGCTCAATTTGGAATTATTGATATTGCAATGCAATGCAATGCAATGCAATGTAACAAAATTATTTCCAATACGAAAGTAGTAATATACTCGTACATTAAGTATATGGCACCAATTCTAATGTAACCTAAATATCATCTGTAGATATTTATATTATCAATATTGTTACGGTAAAGTGGTGTGTAAATGTAAATAAGCAAATCATTCTATAATAAATGATAAAAAAGCTTCGAAAAGTTATATCATGTTTTTATAATCTACGTCATCAAATTAAATGTTAATAATTATCGACTTCATTAGAAGCTATTATACGACATTTACCGCTCACTGTCTGTGAATGATTATAGGAACGTAATTTTTAATCCAATTTGAAGCTGACGAACACAATTTTCAGTACTTCACGACTCAATTGCTTAAAGGCAACAAATAGCCAATAATATTCTTTTGACTAGGTAAGGAGAAATTCCGAAAGGAAATAATATTTTCTATATACCTATCCATACCTACCATATACTAGTCTCTAATGTGCTGTTTTATAGTTTGAGTCATGTGAATGTGATTGTACGCACATTTTACTTATTAAATTCTACATACTACGTAACATTTTAATTTACTTAAGGCTTTCTTCCTTTCTGCAACCAAAGGGAAGATCCTAAACATTAAAATAGAGACGTAACGAAGAAAAGGGTTATTGCAGATTAAATTATATTTCAGTCAGCTTCAATTAATAAGTATATTGCATTAAGACTTTGCTTACAGTTCATACATTAACATATATATTTCTGCATATCACTCTGTAATATGGCACAAGTAAGGAACAAAGGAGAAAATAACAGCAAAGGATTTATATTTAAAGCTTTCCATTGTAACATACATATATACATGCAGCTAGAGCATTGTAGGAGTATCCAACTGAGTAATAAATGAAATTACTTACACAAGACCGGTTGTTTTCCCTAAAGAGCATCTGGGCTTAGGGCTTCTCTTTCAAGATACTCAACTGGAGTTGAATTTCTCTTCTCAAACTATACAAACATAAAAGCTTCCAGAAAATTTCCCTGTAAATATGTCGTAGGCACACTGTATCACTAATGATAGTGATTCCTATACTTTGTCACTCTTGGCGTTTTCAAAGAAAGTTTGTCAGAATAAAACTAAGTCATTACAATGCAATGTTCATTAAGAATTTTGTTGTTTTAACCTTCCATTTTACATATTGTAGAACAGGATTTCGGATTTGTTGATCTCATCTCCTTTTTGGAATTGCAATTTGAAAACTATGAAATTAATGCTGCTGAAATTAAAGTAGATTTGCTAAATATGTCACAAGATGCAGTTTTAATGGACATAGAATAAAACAAAAAGAATTGTCAAAGTGGAAGATCATGTTTTTAGTCCCTGTGTTTTGTGGTACTCTAAGGAAACGACATAATACGTATACGGCATAGCAAACTTAATATAAGGAAGGCATCCGGTAATTATCGTCTTATGAATTTTGGCTTGTGCCATATAATATTACTGGAGTACTATTAAACCTTTGACGATGGCTCATGGTAAATTATTTATTAGGCTGTGATACTTAGTAGAGTACACTAAATACTACAGATAACTAATAACTTGCAATATATAATAGATATAAGAAGACAAACAAACCAGTAAGCTGTCGTGTCAACTAATGTTATGTACTTATCTGATATGCCAACAGCAACTCGCTAATTTAATACATGCATTAGCTTAACTATAATCGATGCTATAAGTACAAATTATATTTATAGGCACAGTTGTGGAAAAGCAATCATTTTGTCACATAACACAACCCTAGTGCACAACATCGCATAACATATGAAAATCTAACTTAATAGTAAGTGTCCCATCTATTGTGTACACAAAAGATAAGCTGCAGCTGTTTCTTAACAATTAGTACATTGTATTCTCATTTCATACAATAGCTACTACCATTGTTTCAATTAAAGATCTTGTTATTGTTAGAATTCATTCGAGTAACAACATTAAGTAGCCATATAAGAAGTAAAGAGAATTTTAGTTATTGTCTTTATGATGACTACATACGTATAAGTAACAAATAACTGAGAACACACAGTTTTCTGTTTAGGTAATTAATTGGGTAAGTTGATACTGACTATATCGCATACATTGTGTTTCCTGAATCTCACATAACTGGATTTGACTGGATACATATACATTATATCTGAATGCACTCACGTAATAAGATCTTTAGCTCACTATAATTAAAGATATCTACTTTCTCTTTGCTTTCTTAATTGCATCGTCAGTCCATTTTATTCTTCTCCCATTTCTAAGTACAATAATTGCTTAAATTATAATTACCTTCTTTTAGTAGTATAGAATTACAACTTAAGTAAGTATAATGCTACAATAGAACAAACCAGACATTATCTTCCATTTCACTATTTAGATATCATAATACAGAACTCAACTTGCGTTTGGCTGAAGCTCAGCTTTCCCCACTTTCTCCCTCATTGTCAGAGAAAGAGAATCTCATTGATTGTTGGTGTTCTGTTCTGTTGCTTTGGCGAGCAGTTCTACTTAGTTCATAAAAGTAACCGTTACGTAAGAGTATTTGTTATTTTGGCACTTTTATTGGAATTGGGCATTGGTGAGAAGGAGAGACTCAAGTTTGAAAGTGTAATTGTATTGTAGAAGAGGATAAGAAGCATTGTAAACTATTGGTTCTTCCTCATTTCATCCTATTCTCATTTTCTCTGGAAAATACTATACCCTAAAACTATAGATAGTACTTACCATCCCCACAAAATACAGAATAGATATGTATAGTGAAAGTTTACTGACTTGTTTCAGTTAAAATAATGCTGCATACGTACATACACACACTCACTTGAAAACCCCATTAGACTTTTACACTAGAGTGAAATGCCTGCTGCTATGTATTTACACGCTCAAATTGGAAATACTACTACTACATACAGTCTAAAGATCCATATTATCATGCATTTTGTAACATGTAAATAGCAGTATTTTTGTCTTCCTAATTTGCGGCTACATTTCAAAAGTAGTTTTCCATTTCAGTTACAACTTACGCTAAAATAGAACTTTTTGGACAGAAAGAAAATAATCTCTCAATTGGGCTGATGTTGGTGCAATACCATTAGGAAATAGATGTATACCAATTTGTACATTGGAATAGTTGTACCGTATACTATAGGTACAATGGAAATACCTATACAAAACGGATTTGGTTCCGAGTTAAATGGTTAACTGAACTGAACAAACGTGTTAGAATAAGGAGGGGGGTATTTTTATAGTAACCTTTGCGTTCCTTAAGGTCAGAAAGATATTTACCATTCTGAAGAATAGGCATACCGTATTTATCCAATTATGTGCCAATAATTATTTCTATAGAAAGTATCACAATGATTACCTCTATAGGGGACTCCATGCAAAGGGGGCGTGGAGACTTTAGTCTTTTGGGGGACAAAACTTCCACTCCAGGAAACTATTTCTGAAATGGTAAGTTATAATTCAAATCATAGCTTTTTAGGTAGAATTAAGTTCTAACCATCTTAATTTAGTAATATTTGACCTGGAAAAGAATTTATGCCACAATAACTTTAAGAATTTCTCAGCGAGAGTTTTTTGGTTATGGGTATAATGCAAATTTTGCAACCTTTGTTAAAAAGTATTTCAGAGGGAACTATTTCGACATGTACGGCACTACGCACATTCTTCGTACAATATACTAGTATTAATGCTAATAGTAAGTGTGCGTATAATGTATAAATACGCACACTATAAGAAACGTTAAGCTAACAAAGAGTTATTGCAGAAAGCGTTGTCTTGTTTGCAATGTTATGTTATGGCTCATGGGAGAATTCGGATAGTTTTGCCTCTTCCATACTCTCTGTACTGTACTTGTGTACACAGGATATAATCGAAATGTCTCTCTCTCTAGTCTCGTTGCGTTACATTCATTTTGTCCTTGGCACTTACAATATAATACAAATACATACATATATACGTCTCTCTGCGTCCTGTGTGTGCATGTGGTGTGAATGGCAGTGGCTGACTGGATGACTTGAGCAATGCCAAACAAACGAAGCAATTTGACAAATCGATAGGTTTTAAAGAGGAGCTTAGTTTCTTGGAGAGCGTTCAAATAACTTGCCCATTATCATTCGGCTAAACTCATCGCACCCGCGTACATACACGTTCTATCTAGGAAACTACAGAAAACTTTAGAATTATATTTTTTCTTGAGCTTGAATATAATACTACATTTCCCAAACTTCTTTGAAGAAAAATGCAAACAGTATCTCGTGAGCCTTATTAGTCATAAATGCTTTTTATATTCTACTGTCCTTTAGTAAAGACTTTTGTATAACTTCCATAAGCAAAAAGTAATAACACTTTTGTTGGCATGCATGCAATGATCATTGTCCTTTAGAAAGTTAGAATGAATTTTGTTGACGCACAGTAATTCAATGCAATGTGCACGTATGTATGTACAGTATGTATATGTAAGAAAGACTTTGTAATTCGGATGTTGTTGTATTGTATGAATGTGCAAAAAGTGATTGAAATTCCTTCTCCTGGGAATTGTAACAAAGGATGCAGTGAATAAAAACGTGCAAAAGAGCAAGCAAATGAGCGGAGGGCCATGTACTTCACTTCACTTGACGTGGATTCTAAAAATTCAGACACTATGGCCCTAGTTTACAGTGTCTACCAAGTTATGGGTTATTGCACCACAATACTGCATAAATATTTAGCTAAATGCAAATAACAAAACGGTTATTGCATTTTCCATTATACTATATTACAAACTATGTACTATTAGTATGTAAAAACTTGCTCAGTTTGTCTGTACTTATTAATAACGAAATTCTTTTCAAATTAGTCAGCAGAAGCAAAATCGCATAATATCACTTAGGTAAAGAGTTTTAATGCTACCACGTCTACATAATTGTTAATACGCAGAAAGAGACACTCTGGTGATGTTGAAACTCTGAAGTAAAGTAAGGCAACCAGGCAAAGTATTTAGTTAGATACATATAGGTATGTAAATGCACAATGAAATAGAACGCTAATACAGCTTATGCTAATTTCTTGTGTTGTCGTTTTATGCATGTAGATTGTATCTGTTATAAGAGGACGCAAAAGAAGGTTAATGCCTTGCTTAGCAAGGCAAAATAAAATGACATTCTTTCAGTATGTAATTATGTAAGGTCTGTTCACAGAAAACGAAGCAACTGGAATTTCCTATTATATTTAGTGTTCAGGAATTACAATCTGTGTCCAAAAAGTTCTTAACTTGCTATTGAATTTTTGAGATGTACCTATTTGTACAGGCACGTCTTGAATTTAAGGGATTCCTACGGATATGACAGAACACAACCTTCCATAATCTCAAATAACAATAACGAAGGTCCTGAATATGGACTCAGCTAAAATTATTAAGGTCTAAGTTTAATATTATAAATCTCACAATCAGATTCTTCGACAGTTGGGTTGACAGTATCAAATTTCGAATCAAATTAGTTAGCATAACAGATTTCTATTTATACAGTCATCAACATCCATTTAAGAAATATCAAACGATCCTACAGATATTAAAACGGAAGTCAATTTCAATTGGGTACTTAGTACACTTACGTTCTCGGAGTTTTTGAATAGTCCTTAATATTACATTTTAGAAACTTAATATTCATACGCAACACGAACAGCAAATGACTTAGGTAAGAATATTTATGCGGATCTCCAAACAGTGTTCTCAAAGCAAGGGCTAATAAAATCTCGAATGTAATGAACTTGGAAAGTTTTATTTTGTTTTTAGTGTTTTCTCTTTCCAAGCATGACCTCCGTTTTTAGTTCCTACTGTAGACTTAATTTTTAATCTCGCTATCTCCGCCTTTTTGTTGATTCAACATAAACAAAACAAACTAAATCTGCAATGCCGACTTTGTCATGATCTGACTGATTGTGGGAGGAGGAAAGTTGCTAGACTTTAGACTAGACAAAACAGACACACAGTTTGTATTTACTGTAGTTATAGTTAGTAAGTAGCCTGCTGCTTACTATGACACTGTAACTACATAGCAAACTAAATATACATTACATGATATTATTATGTAAACAAAGCAGAGTTTATGTGCTATTTACTCCCACTAACCAGAATCCAGACTCAGACTACTTGCAAAAACTTTTCCTGTTTTCTTTTTAATGCTCTA
>JAQFYC010002042.1:0-28582 GCA_034694165.1 Tomocerus mixtus | reverse complement strand
CAGTTTCGCGACCCCTGCTTAAGACGTAAAGTTAAACTGTGTGCTATACACCTTATTTGTGGTGCTTTTCTGGTATGTAATTTCTTCAATTACTTTCTTAGAATCTTATTCACTTTGGAAAGTATGTGAATTGGCATGGTATAATTCGGACACATGTACAACTAGATAGTAGATTCGCAATATTCAACTATTATCTACTTTTATTGCGAGATAACAACATAGATATTTACAGTATAACAAAATGGACGTATTTATATACGTCGGGCTGTACAAAGGCTCGTTTGTCCACCATAGTATTATTAAGTACGTTATACTTGTTTACGTAGGTTGAATTGGAGTTGGGCACACGCTATTATGCCATACCATTTGCCATACCACATACACATAATTGTCCGTTTCCTTTTGACTGACTGCAGTCAAACAAATTTTTAGATTGCCGGCAGATTTTTATTAGGGCAACTTAAATGACGGCAATAACCACAGTAGCAAGAAATGCTTGTAATTCGCAACTATGTACCTACAATAGAAAGCCACTTGCTTTCTCCAGTCCAGCAATTGCCCCATGCCAAGAATTAAGTCCGCAACTTAACTCTACCTGTACTACCGAAATACCTACATATTTCCTCTCTTCGCGTCAGTTCTACGGAATATATAAACAATTATCGATTTCTTAAAGGTGCTCGGATACAAAATACAAAATAGTTCCTTTCTTCCTACCTACCTACTATACCTAGAACCAGGTATGAAAGTATGTGGGCCACTATGTCCAAATTAAACTTTGTCTAGCCGCAAAGTACATACCATTTGCTTTCTGATTGCACATATATACATAGTATCAAGGCAAGGTAACAATGTAATGCGTTCTATAAATATTTTAAATATCTACCACAGCACTCATCTAACTCAAAGGTTGGCCAAGCATACTTATTTATCTCAATTAACATCTGAATTTAAATTGACAAGACAAACAAGAACCATATACTAAGTGAATAGTTTAACAGTTAGGTTAAATTTGAATTTACATGTAAGTTTCACTGAAAACAGTTGAGAATAGTGAACAATGAAGATTAAAAGTAGGTATATGAATGCTGTGGTAAGTGGGAGAAATGACTTTTTTACATAATATAAATACCTTACATAGAAATATAGAATTCAAAAGATCTTGGCCACAACTGCGCATCTATAATGATAATGGTTTACTTTTTGCAGTGTTGATTTGCTATTTTAAATTTTCACATTACGTGTTATTCACTGCTTATCTAACTATACTCCATTTTGCTGGTATACCTTTGTAATGTGCGTGAAAAGGCGAACATGACTATGAGATCAAAAATGTTTGTAGCAGTTTTATTATAATCATAATTGTCCAACTATTATGTATTCAGTGAGCATTTATTGATTGTGTTAGCTGATAAGTAAGTAATAGCTCTGCTACAAATAAAAATGTGCTAAACGAAATAGGTCTTAAGGAACAAAGAGCGTCTATGTTTGTGTTGTCGCTGTAAGTAATAGATAAGATGTTTTTAAAGAGTGTGTCATTCCTATATTTAACTCTGCATGTTTCTTCCACACAGAGAGGCAGGAAATTGTTTACAGTTTTTGCTTTGGTGCTCTGACAGACGACAGACGTTCAATGTTCTCTGAGATATTTCCGAAACAAAGAGAACTGTCTATAGTAATTATTTGTATACAGTGTATAGAGAGGAGTTAAGACAGGAAGAAATAAAAAGAATATTGTATACATAACATAGAATAACATTCGTTTAATCTTTCATGCAGAAACGGTAACCTATATGCACAATAGATAATACTACGCTTAAGCTGGCTTTCTATGTAAATGTATGTATAGATCTACTGTACATGTGTGTATGTATGTCTGTATGTAGTATGTATAAGTATAGGTTTATAAATAATTAGAGATCCCTGACAATTTACTGCTGCCTACTCACTTTCTTTATTTCTCTACATTACATACCGAGAGACACTGCAAATTAAGATTAGTAAAAAGGAAGATTAAGATTAAAGATTAGTCTTAATCTTTATCTACAACAAAAGTGAATGTTAAAGATAAAGTTGAGCTTACCAAAATGCGTCCTGTTGTAGTTTGACCAGAAATCAGTTCCCCAGCCCAGTCTTTCGCCTCGGTCATAAAATTGCCTTCAAATTCTTGTTTGGAAGGGCGCCCCGGCTTCTGACCCTGACTGGCCGAAGCTGGCAACGCATTGGCCGCTCCGACCTGGACTAATTGCTCTTGACCTTTCATCTTTGGGTCCACTCCGGCCACACTGTAGTCGCCACTGTATTTCCGGCAACAAATGAATGCTAAAGCTCGCCATATTAAAACTATTGCCAGTCCAGCTAGGAACGTAAAAACACTCGATAGGAAAAAATACCACCATTTTCTTTCTTTTAGACATTCGAATTCTTCCTTGGTGTAAGATGTCGTTGTCGCACAGTCGTCACCTTCGCACATTTCTTACGGGCTAGAAGACGTAGTCGTAATTCCACTATTCCAATCAACATAGATTGAAATTAGCCTCAATTTGGACTATAAATATGTAGGTATCTTTTTTATTTGTTGATCTGATCTTTTGATCTGGATCTAGAAATCGAGTTGACCGACTAAAGCTCTCATCTCAACTCAGCATATGACGACGAAAACGAACAGATGCTTTCACCGACTGCTTTCTACTATAATCTAAATATGACTATCTGTCTGTGCTGTATACTGTATACTTCATGTGCGTTATATTATATTAAGTATATAAGAACAACAACAATTTTAACAACTAGAAACTATTGTTTATCTAACTAGACCTATACAATAGACACTAGCACTACCTAAATCTAATTCTCCTCTAGGAATCTTCAGGTATACATAAGCTCCCCTATAATTATACACTGTATGACCGTAATGGTAATCGTACGAGTAATTATCTTGCATGTATTTGTATTTATCTAATGTAGTATTTACATCTAATTACCTGAAGAAAGTTTCTCGCATTTATAGATATCGTATCGTAATCGTGGTGTAGTAAGTAGTATAGTATAGGTATGTAGCAACCCAGCGAGCGAGCTAGCAGAGCACAAATTAAATCACAGCAGCCGTCTTACGTTATGATATTTTTGTATTCTATAATTCTTAGCAATATTTCCGTTGTCTTGTCTTAGTTTTTTGCTATCTCTCCTCTCCAAACCCTTATACATAGGTTCAACGTTCTTTCTAAATGATCTTTCTATACGAACGAAGCGTGTTTTGAGGAGATTTGAGTAAATGTCTTTGTCTCACAGTCTGGAGGAAGAACACTGTCGTTTGTTATGATTGTACTTGTACACAGAGTACATGATTCCACAGATATGAACACATGGTGCTTACTTACTAAGGTTAACATTATCTCTAACTGTAGTTAACAATTTTATTTTAATCTATCCTGCACATACAATTACATAACTATAACCTACTTTGCAATAGAATATAAAAATTCTACCGCATTCTTAACTAATGTGGCTTAACCAAATATCTTGTGGTTAACTTAGCCTTATTCTTAAAATATTAAAAGTGTTATATTGTACGCAGTAAAATGTTTAGTTGCTTACTTTACTGCATTCGAATGGAAATCGCTCCTCGTACTGATATTTCGTATACTTACTTAAAAAAGCTATACATGACAAGTACAGTAGATATACAAATACACTTTTTGACTTATTGACTTTGGTATAATTTTATTATGATGTAGCTGCTGGGATCTTTCCTTAGTTGTTTTTATATTACAGCTTTGTTTTTATTATTTGTTGATCGTAGTATGTAGTATATGTGTTATGAAGAGAAGGGAAATAGTCAATCAAATCACGATCCACTAGAACGCAACTGAAGCCAAACCACAGAACTTCCTCGAATGAACGGAACGCAATGAATGTAGGTTGAAGAGTAGGTTGTAGGTTGTAGGTAGGTACTAAAAACTACGTATGTAGTCCTTTTACTTCAACTTAATGCTGTCGTGTCCTGTATTTTAGTTAGTTAGCAGTATAGGAGCTGATGGGTTAAGCAGAAGCTGATGGGCTGTCTAATAATTTCTATAAGTTCGGTTCTTATTTGTGTACAATATTATAGCTCCTGTGTTATGTTATGTGAGTATGAGTATGAGCTGCTCCTTTCGATTGTTTTGCTCTGCTTTGACTAGAATGAGTGATGTGGGTGCGAATCGATTGTAATGCTAGGGTATTAAGTATTTACGTAAGTCGACTGGATAGAATCTTTTATCTCACAGGGAAATTAGTCACAGAGCAGGGGATTATTTACATTGGATTCATTCTGTTATGTTCCTGTCTGTCTGCGTACTATATTGTCTTGTATGCAGATTGATCTCGTTTTCACTCAGCTCTGTTGGGTGAGTGTATTATTATGTGGATGTGACAGAGTGAACTGAACTGAGCTTTGGATTTGAAGAAGATGATGATAATTGTTTCCTGGGTTGGTTTTGGATTTGGTTGGTTTGCTTGTCTGTTTTGTCGTATGGTTCTTGCGACCGTGTCTTGTCGTGTGGTCTGGTTCCTTTGCTATCCTATGCTATAATATTCCATGCTAAAAGTTCAGGACTACAGTTACAGTACAGTACACACAGCTACAGTAGAGTAGAGTAAACAGGATTGTGTACAAGTGAAACTCTAAAAGTGTGCGAAAAGTAAGTAGGTATCGTAACAGTAGTAGTAGTACATTCGTACAGTACAGTATCCTAGAACTGTATTCCTAGAAGCTATCCTACTTCTTACAAATACGGCAAGGTAGGGTGTAGGGTATTATGGTAAGGTATGGTATGTAGAATGTAGAACTATGTTATGTAGTAGTCTTTATGGCACTTATCGGTGAAGTTTGTCAAGTACTGATCCAAGTCAGAGTTGAGTTCAAATGTAAAGTAAAGCTAGAAGCAGAGGTAGTTTCCAGTGTGGGGGCCAGTCTGCAGTAAAAAATCGAAGAGAACGTTCATTCCAGCAAGTTTCTATAGATACCGAATGGAGACCAATCAAAAGTGTGACTCCGCCTGCACGTAATACCCGTTATGTTAGCCCGATGCCCGGGTGTGGGAACCAGAGAGCCGAGGAGAAGTGAACCTAGCCTAGAACTATACACTGCTGAATACAGAGCAAAGCTTTTGCCAAAGAATTGCTCAACCCAACCAACTCAGCAGAAATGCACGGAGAACTTCGAGCTTTAGCTCAACTTCAACTTCAACTGCTACCTGCAGAATCTCTTTCACTTCCCTTCCTTCTTCTTACGTACGTACAATACATACAATACATAGAACAAGTTACTTATATATACGAGACTTTCATTTATACTTTTATACATACATACATACATACTTATATACATAATACGTACGTAACTTCAATTTCCACAACTATCTGTACATATTACCCTACCACTGTACTGTACTGTACGTACTTACTAAACTGACAAAGACAACCCGAGCGAACCGAAAACGAATAGCGAACGAAACTCAATGTAATATAAGTTGTGGAAAGTTTAGTCTTACACACAACGTAGCTAGGAACACTAGGAAGGTATATTACATTAAATGAACTCAATACTATACATATACATATTGTACATACACAATATACGCCTTTCTCTAGCAATCTATTCTAATAATAAGAAATACTATGTGATTATAGCAATAGATATAGATATAGAAACTATATATACTTAACTAAGTTAAAGGAGAGACCGAGAATCCGAATTTTCGGAGGAAGAGGAGACGAGAGGCATTCATTGCATACTTACATGTAGATGGTAGATGTATGTGGAGGCGTTTAAGAGTTTAGTTTTGCTTTTACTCGAACTGAACTAGAAGACTGGAACTAGAACTCAGCTCTCTTTCCCTTCCTTTGCTAAATAGTTTACTGACTGAAGCTGAACTGTCGCTAGCTCGACTCGACCTACATACATAGAGAGTAGATTCAATAGAGTCTTTTACATCACACGTCTTCCCTTTCTTCTACATTCTACTCGATTCTTTACTTTGCCTTACGGTGCGAAATGCGAAATGCGAATACGATACGATATTATATGTATGTTGCTCCTTTGCTGAGCTTCCTTAAAGACTATATACTTATATAATATGTACATATATACATAAAGTACAAAGGAGTACATGCTCTTATTACTATTATTATGGTATAGTAGTTACTATACTGAACTGAGGTAGTTATGTACAGATAGTTGTCCTGTGTTTGTAGTTTGTGCGCTCGGTTAGGTTTAATGTACCAAATATTAGATAGTAGGTACCTTTCTATAGGGTATATTGTACCTAGTGAAAAACATAATATCTTTGAGAAACAAACCAAAACGAGCAAGTGGAGAGCACTATTTACTGGTTTACTACCTACAACTACAACCTAGAAAGATGCGGCGGCTCCTCTGTAGTGTAGTTAGTAACATTATATACTATTCTTATGTGCTAGGTACAATAATCATATGAACTACTTATTCCTTCATGGCTTTCTAACGGCTCCAGACCAAGCCAGGCCAAGCCAAGCCAGGCCAGGACGGGAATTTTTTCTAGTCAATAACATCATCACTTTTGTACATGCCGAGTTGGACGCTAGTTCTAAGGCTTTTCAAATTACCCGGAAACTAATTGATGAGCTGAGAGATTCTCTAGACTAATTCCACTCCCGTTTCCTTATATTAAAGTTGATGAGAGCCACTGGGACTGGGTTGGTTGGGGTTGGGATGGGACCAGAAGTCAGTAAGTGAGTGGGACACAGAATAATCTCATCTTCCGAGTGGGACGAACCACAGTGATCTTATATTAGTACTGCAGGCCTAGATATATCTACAATAAATAGCAGACGAAGTTTAGCACAAATTTTGGCCAACTGAACAAAGGTATTATTATTATAGTGTCTTTTGCCCTGTGATGTTAAATACTAATGTACGTACGTACGTCTTGTCTCGCTATGTGCAAGGCATTATAAGTAAGTAGAGTAGAAGGCATTAGTATTAGTATCCTTCCTGAAATGATGAAGAGTCGCAGATGCATACATATGGGGGAGTACCCGGAGACCTGAGGAAAGAAATGACATTATAGATGTACCATGTAGTATATTGGAGCTACTTTTACTTAATGACCTTTTGCTTTTGTTAAGGAGGATGTCGTCCTCAGTATTCACTCCGGTATTCCGGTTTTGCAAAGAGGAAATGAATGTACCTAAAGTGCACTCTCTTCTATTCTATCTTCAATCTAAATATCTCCACTATGAAAAGTTACTGGAGAGAAAGGGCTAAGATATAATAATGTGGAGGGCAAAGGCAATTAGGTTAGATCAGGATTCTGGAAAGGCAGGCCAAGCAAGTCGAACTTTTTTACATTCAGATGTTTTTTGCAATTTCATTCAACATTCTACTTTCTACTACATGTTTCCTCCTTCTGTTACGTATGTGCCTGTACTGTACTGTATTTAAGAGCAGATGTACATATACATTTTAATTCCGCAATAAAGATTCAGATGCAAACACGTTTCCTTATAATGTGCAAATTAATTATTAATTAGAACTACATAACGATGGTGGAATCATGGAGAATGCTCTTTTCCACTTATCATATACCTAATTCACTTCTGTTAGTTCTGTTGTCCGGATTTCATATTCCAGGAACTAACTACTGTACTGTACATAACAACCTAAGCTCCGAAACTATTTAAGCAGAATACAAATACCTACTATGCAAACAAAAACAAGAACCCAGCTTGGCGAACACATCAGAATACTAAATATTACACTGCAAGGTACATCTGCTCCTGGCCTGGTTTACTAATAGTGGAACTAATACAGTACAGATGTTATGTGTCAAAATACATGCTAATTCAATTGCAATAATGCAAATCATGATGTAATACATATTTAAATAGTAACATTTTGGCAAATGAAGCTTAGAAAATGTGTTTATGTGTACAGTAATGTGTCTATGGACCATTTAGAGTTCCAATCTTACAATTAATGAAAGTGAGGAGGAGATGGCATGATTATTGCTCTATATACTGATATGTACACGTACCTTATAGGTAGGAAATGTAATATAATACTATATTTCATGAGATTGGGTTTCATTGAAAATGTATGACGGTCCCTTTGGGCACTTTAGTACTATTGTGCTTGTGCAGCATAGAATATTTCAGTAGAGACACATTGGACGTTTGCTTTTGCTCTATATATAACTATATTTCGACATTCGATCAATACTTCCCTCAATGTGTCCAAAGAGAAACTTAATTTGGCCATTTGAAAGGATTATAGTTTCAATGAAATGTGTATGTGGGCAGATGCTAAGGTTCTAACTTCTATCACATCGCTTTCTCTCTTCTGTTCTGTATGTGCAATCAAAATTAAGCCTTATTGTACGTATACATTGTATCCAGATTCTAGGATAGAAAATTTTATAAATATTTTCTCCAGTTTTATATAAACTGAACTAAACTACTGCTAAACTGTAGACCAATTTCCAGCAGTTGTAAAAGTTTTTAGCATAGAAGAGACTAGAGCAATTTACTTATAAATTCTTTTGCTTAGTAAGTTCCTTTGAATTGAATAGCAATACATGGAAGGTTGCTTGCATTTGCAAGCTTGCTTCTTGTATCCTAATGTAAAGCCATGAATAATGAATCACTGTCGTGTAGTCGTTTTGTATTGTGCTTGGATGGATGTGCTTTTAGCTGGAAGTTGTAGATAGAAAATTGATGTTATGTATGTACCTACAAAGCTACTAACTATGCGTAAGTATCTATAGATAGAATACAATAGAGTCTAATACTCAAAGTAAGTATATAGGGACCTTTGTAAAGCTGTCTTGTCTCTTCAGTTCTCTTTCATTTTATCCCCAAAATTCTAAAGAATGAGATAGATAATGGAATGAATTGAGAATAGATAAGTAAACGACAGAATCCCACGCTCTTCAGTTCACTTCAATATTACTCTTTAGCATTTACAAATACAAAATACAAACCTACAGCCTACAGGACAGGATAATCCTTTTATGTCTTAGTCTTCTGTTGACGTGACGTAATATGTAAAAGGTAAACTTATAATTCATTGATTTAGAATTCTGATTCAATTCAGATTGAAATGGGAATACAAAAATACAGTTCATTCTGCGTATTGAGAATTTAAGGGGATCGTGCTAATTTCTTCAGAATTACTTTTACTATCTACAGGGTGGCATATATAAAGGGCATACTCCTAACTTTCTTCATCTTGAATTTGGGAAGAATGTGGTCTTTTCGATTGGTAATTGCTATTGCTATATACTTAAATATATTGATACGCAAAACAAAAATATAAATTACTAAATTGGCAGGAGAAAACCTTGTAGTTGTAAATTAGCTCATTTCAAACAACAAATTAGCATAACATGTGTTCCTAATTCCTAATAAGACTTTTTCTACCAGTAAAAGTCCTTATATCCAACTATTTATCAAAATTATTTTGCAGTCATTTTCTTTCTCTATTTTGCCCATATATAAAATATTGTTTAAAACAAGTTTCTAACCAGCTATTTTACATTGAATTTATGAAAAATCTCAAACAAATATTTACACTTTTTCGTTTTCCTAGCAAGCATATTAAAGTGCTAAACTTGGATTTAAGAATACCACCTGGAAAATGTTTTGGGCATATAGAATTACCCAGTTAAGGTTTATGTAAGTGAGATCCTTTATATATCTGTATTTATACGTTGTAATCATAATACGTATACCAAGTCTACTCGTGACTTGCTGATTCCCATTTTATAACTACCAATAACATACTTATGCATAACCGGAAACCTTTTATACAGAACACACTGTACCTATGTCCATTCCCATTTGCATAATTAGAGTAGGCAATTCGTTTGCCAAATAATATAGGAAGAGTTTAATTTTTGTATTGTACTTTCACCAAAAGAGTTCTAAAAACTTTAATTTTAATTAAATGTTCCAAAAACTCTAAAGCTTAACTATAATTTACTTAGAAATTACATTGTCTGCTCGAGGAGGATGGACATAATATAAATGGAATTGTTAGACTCACAATCACAATACAGTACACCTGCCTACACACTAGTACACACACAATCCCACTCAGCTTTGAGAATTGAGTTAAAAGAAGCCTAGCCCTATTTTCTTAGAGAGAGACAGCAAAGCCATCTAGTTATAAAGGAACAGAAGTGATATTTCTATATACAGAGTACGGTTAGTACGGTAACTTATGATTTGCTCAACTATTAACATTTCTTTTCCTCGATTTCACTTCGAGGCTGCAGCAGACTGTGATTTTTCTGCAGCAAGATTTCACAATTTCCAGTAATTTCATACATTCCAGGTACGTAAATTTACTCGAGTATTCACTTCCTCAATTACTGGATTTTATTGCTGCAATTTTTTATTTCTTTAACCATTTACTGTTCTGAATTATTTACTTAAACCATTTCGATCTTAAACTTGCATTTGGTACTAGACCTTGAATGACGTGTATATAGATAGCTAGATAGGAATATGTGGCAAGGCCTTTATTATTGTTTCTTTGTATGTGCTATTTAGGGCATGACTCAAATTTTTTCAGTGAAAGTTTCAACATTTTTGTACAATTTCTAAAGACTTTATTTAGTAATCATTGTTTATTTAATACAAACAAGAGCTTTCTTTCAATTTACGATGTCTAAGATACGAATTTTAAGGTTTTAAGTAAGTTTGAATTATATATACCCAAGATTATTCTAAAGGTCACAGATTCTGAACTTTATTTGAATACTATTGATTATATTGATTGCTTAATTTAGCCATTAGTTACTTTTGCTCATTAAAAGAATTTTGGAATACTGTTTTGACTTTCTATTATGAAATCTTCTATTTTTTCTAAAAGCGAATTAAATATAACTGTATATCCACCATATTTTTCCATTTACAATTTATGCAACATAACACAATGTACCAATATCAAGCACGTATGACGTATATTTGATAAACAGATAGATATATGGTAACATAATAATTATCCTTTCCAGCAACTTAACCGTATGACGTATGTGAGCTTAATCTTATGCTACCATATAATTTGTTTGCGTAATTAGTTCAGTTTTGCGATTATGCAATTTTATGCAGTGCTTCCAACGTAGCAGGTGCATTAACAAGTATTCAAATCAAACAACAGCTGTGGAGTTAAATTTAACTACATTGCACATATCCTGCCTGTAAAATATGCAGAAAAGTCAATAAAAAATTAAAGCAATGCAACTTATTGTCTGACAATATATGTGCCCTTGTGTATATTCATTTATTGACAATAATTCAGGTCATTAAACCAGTTCATTCATTTATTAATGTAGACAATTCATTGAAAAAAAGGCAATGATTTTTAGAGTGTGATACTTTAATGGTGAATTAATGAAATATCCTCGCTCTAAATTAAGTTCGACTTGAATTAATACTTATATTATGAATTAACATTTACAGATGGCTTCGGCAGAGCGTGTAGTTCCAGGAACAAGAACACCCGGATGGAATGATCCTCCTCCACTAAAAATTAAATCAAAAGCTGCGGGGGTGAGCTCTAAATAAATTATTACCGATACATAATATTTCTGTAAAATGAAATGAGATGAGAGCTGAGAATGAAATTGTGAAAGTTAATTAAAAATGGTGTACTGTTCTTATCGTTAGGTCGCTACATCATTGCAGCCCATTACGCATCCACTATTTGTTCCAGGACTGGTGCACCCAAATCCAGATTTTGGGTTACCACCTACTAATGGCATAGTGGCTAATGGCTTTGCAATTCCTAATGGTACTCACGCAAATGGCTTTGGAAATTCGATTGCTGCAGCAGTAAATGGCGCAGTAAATGGCAACATAGCACTCTTGGTAAGTTTTATATTCATGAATTCAGGATCATTAATATTATTTACCTTGATTATAGTGCTGAAGACTAATACCTTCGTATATGAATCAGAATATATGTATTATGTACTACCTACCTGAAATGTATGTTTCCTAAAATGCTTATATAATTTGATTTATAATGTTTATGCAGGATCCCATCGTCAAGAACAATATATTGACTACGCTGCATACTCTCCAGTTAAATCAGAACACGGTCACGAATGGCGAACATGTTGATGCTGATGCTGATAATGAGATCATTACTAATGGTCATGGAAAAGAAGATAGTTCGAAAAGCCCGAATACCACTGCCAAAGTGCAATCAAACAGAAAGCTCTCCGTCGAGGATGCTGATCTTGTGAAATGTTTAGAAAGCCTCCGTGTAGCTTGTTATAATGTTAGCACGAAACCTCAAATCAAGAAAAAGTTGGAAGAAATGGCCAGAAAGTTTGAGATTCTCTCCGAGAGCTTAAGAAAAGACCAAGTCTCGAAGCATACATTAGATGATTTGAGAGGAATAGTAAATGCAATTCATGAAAACGATTACGATTTGGCTCTAAATCTACACACGGATCTTGTAGCGTCTGGAAATTTTTCAGAAATATTTACAGTTCTGCCAGCGATAAAGGCACTCATCCAATACGCGATTCAATTAGGAGTATCTGTTTAAAAATTCAATCTTTATGCCGTACCTTTTATAAGTTAAGTGATGTGATATCAATATCAATTGGCAAACGCTAACGCTGACTGCAGTGAAAAGATCGCCACTCAAACTCAAATCAAACTCGGAAATGAAGTTATGTCAATAATGTCGGCAAGTTTATCTAAAAAATTATCGCTAATGTATGTAACACTGCAGCTGTTATGTATGCATGTATTCTATATTCTAACTTTGTCTTATTTATTTGCTCAGGAGCTCGATAACTTGAAGCATTCTATTCTGATTACATTCGATTCGGTACAATATCGTAAAAATTGCATGTTTATCTTTTGTTGCATTGTATAGTAACATAAAACGACTTCGTGAATGCTTTTTTGAATACAAACTAGTAATAAAACGCAAGGATATGTGCCTTTTAAGCCATAAATCTCATTTCATTTGATTTAGGCCCCGCAATTTAGATCTTACTTACAATGAACCAAATAGAAAATCAATAAATGTTATTGAGTAGAGGAAGGAAGAGTCCTAGAGTCCCCGAGTAGACACTAGAGACCCAAAGTTAGAGTTGGAGAGTGCTCCGCTTTGACATTTAGAGTTATTATGTAAAGAATGAACGGTTATCCGATGTTTATTTGTAGAGGTAGCTACCACACACATGTATATACAATGACGAGACAAGACAATACACCATTAATATACATACAATTGATAACACGACACGATATGAGAGTAGATATATGGTAACATATTATGATAACTTGAGTATTTTAAGATTGTAGTGTAAATTTGAGCAAATAATCACAACCTAAATGTTTCCGTTATTACATTTTTGAAGAACGATGAAGTGAGTGGCTGAATTATCGCTAGGAAGGGTCAGACATCAAAGCATACTTCTTCGTATTTGGGTGGTAGATCTCCATTATTTGTAGAAGGTGGTAATCTGGTCCGAGTTTCAGGTACAACAATACTAAATATGGGAGGGTTAGTTGGGATAGGGATTGGTACTGGTACGGGTGGTCGAGGTGCATTAGAACAACTGGCTGGAGGAGTTTGTGCATTCAATGAGGCATGATGGGAAGATTGTGATATAAGGGTTCTTGAGGTAGAAGGGTAAAGATTAGGTCGACCTGTAGTAGCTAAATATTCTTCGACTGTCAGCCCTATAGACAAAAACACGGGAGAAATAAAGTATAAATAAATGATGGTAATATTTCACCCGAGAAATGGTGAAACGCTAACTGACGAGCTTAAAACGGACGGAAAGATATTTGTCTCACGCTGGCTCACCTTGGTTCTCCGCAAGTACCATATATCTCAGAAAAGGTTCTGGCTGCGGGCTCAAAATAGCAACAGGGCTGTTTTGCAAGTAATTCGCGTAATTCCAGGCGGGCATTGTGTTATTGATAGTTGAACTTGGTCGGTCAATTATATCTATTAACTTTTCACCATAAAAAAATGTTTCCCAATTACATTGGTTGGTTAGATAGAAGTTTCTTCCAAACTTTACTCAACTCACTCCCTTGCCTTCGCACAGGCAAACAGATCAGATCACACAAGATAACAGATAGAGTTGAGTGAAAGTGGATTGAATTGAATCAAATCGAGATAGATTGAGACAAAGAAAAACTACTACTGAACTATTTTATCTTTTATCTAGTTTACGTATAAAGTTCTTTATAAAGAGAAAGTAATGAGTAGAAAGAGAATCCAATTAATTACCTACCTTTACACAACAGCAAATAACAGTAACAAAAAAAGCAAGTCCAAAGAGGGCTAAATAGTAAGGAAAGTCGCTGGTCATCAAGAAACGCTGGTCGAAAAGTGTGTAAGTGTACTATAGTAGCTTAAGTTAAGTAAGTATGAAGTAGCTCAAGTCAAGATCAAGATCCTTATCCTTATAATAATATGATTATGATTGATGTAGCTAAAAAGTCTTATTAAAATTGGAATGCAATTTATAATTGAAAGTTTGCAACCACTGTACTAACCACTACAAAACTAAGAGAGTCAAAAGAATAAAACTGATTCAGCTGTTAGAGCGAAACTGCAAACTGGGACTAGTAAAGAAAAAATCGATGAGAACCATATTGGTCCAGGCCAAAGTAGACTCTGGATCTGGAAGAGTCGAGGGAAGAGAAACAGTCCGGAGAACTAGCAGGCCAGACGATACCAAAGCAAAAGCATACCATACCAGGCCAGGACCATGCCAAACCAGGCAAAAGCATACAAGTGCAGATTCAACTTGAAGCTTTAGCAAAACCAACGAAACCAGACCATCAGCATACCTAGTACATGTACTTTTACTACTGTCAGACCACTTGCTCGCTATTTTCCATGGAATTCATGCGAAATACTTACGTACGTATGTAGCCTATGTACACTTACTACACGTTTACTTTTACTTCCTTTCCTCCACTCAGAATGTTAGAAGAGGAGAGAAAAGCAGAGCAGAATCGCATAGATGATAGAAAAGCCTGTAGACTCTGTGTAGACACTAAAGTAAAGCAAAACCAAGACATGCGAGGAAGAAATACCTTAACTTGTTCATCTCTCTTTGTAACTTAACTTAACTTTCCTTTACTTTACTCTACTCTACTTCTACTTACTTTCCCTACATCCATCCATCCATCCAACAGAACTCCAACACCAACACCAAACCAAACCAGAACCAAGCCTGCCCTTACTTTACTTTCCTTTTCCTTTACTTACTTATGTTATGTACTGACACACTACAGACGGAGTTCCCTTTTACTAGAATTTTACTTTTACTAGAACCAGAGGAAGCTAGCCGACATGTATCGAAGCCTTCCGCAAAACATGGAATTTCAAAGAAGTTACACGACCGACTTTGATCCGAAATCCGGATAACTTTTACACCGTTATTTCTGTTCCTGTGGTCGTCTGCTACTTGTAAGAAGGAATTATCTACACAGAGCTGTTTCCTACTATAACCAAGTACATCAACATCATAACAGCATCAAATACTTACATAGTAGCACCTTTAGAGCCCAGCAGGAGTACCCACTTCACTTCATCTAATATAATATATCTCCAAATAATCTACTCGTTTTGAAGCAACTGCTTTCCTATTCTTCCTAAGGTTCTGGGGGATTTCCATTCCACATCACTATCATCATACCATACCATACCACCATCCGACAGTCAAGACAAGACAGTCAGACAGACGATAGCGCCAAGACAAGACAAGACAAGACACCGAGCAACCAACTTGGACAGTTTCCTGGCTTTGGCTCCGGCTTTGGATTTCTTTGCATGAATGGCGTGGCACGGATCTCACTCTCAGAACTATCTCTTCAAGAATATTCAATGGAGCCGAGCTAAGTTGAAGAGAACGTAAACTAAACGAAAGCAAACATTACATTGAGCATTCAAAGCAAACTAAAGTAGAACTATGTACATGTACATACATACATCCTTCCTTTAACAGCAGTACACTACATACAACGTATTGTACATATATATTTACAATGCAATCTGTAACAGAGAGAGTGTATACATAGAAAAACATCAATTTTAGATTTATATGCTGTGATATGGTGGAGAAAGTAGAGTGAAAGTAAAGAAAGTAGTTCGCTCCTTGTTATGTGGCAAGAGGCAGAGGATGTAGGATGTAGGATCTAGGGAAAGTAAAGTAGGGAGATAGTATAAGTAGTAGTAGGGACGTCGGTACGTGTTATATTATACATGGTACTCGAGTTGCTGTTGATAGTAATGCTGACGGGGACGAAGACGAAGATGGGTTGCGTTTTGCCTACATAGGTTTGGTTTGGTTTGCTTTAGCTTTCCTTCGTCATTCCTACTTCGTGTTCTGTTCTTCCTTGGTTTCCTCTCCTTTTCCAGTTGCTATGTATGATGTGAACTGACTTGACTTGACTTGACACAACTCAACCCTACTCAGCCAGTTTGGTTAGAACTACTAGCAGACTTCTACTTGGCGTTGGCGGATTGTGCCGAGTGAAAGCTACTATTGTATGTGCCGTGTTCTGCTATTATGTTCTGTCTTGGCCTGGCCTGGCCTGGTCTGGCTTGGCTTGACTTGATTTTCAGTTGAAGTTGAGTTGAACTGAACTGAAGAGTTTCGTTTACAGATAGTGGATGGATGGATGTATGTTAGTAGAAATCCTAAGGTAGTACAGTAGCTAAAGCTAAAGCTACTCTTCACATCACTATCACATCTTCTCGAGTCCAACAAGCTAAAGCTAACACGGAAACCGAATCAAACGAAGCAGACTGTGTGCCAAGCCAAGGCACAAGGAAAGTAAAATGTCATGCTTTTATACATATTAGTAGTAGTGATATACTAAACTAAATAGCATAGGGAATAGTATATAGGTATATAAGATATAATCATTAAAATGCTCATATATAGTACTTTCTCCAGATATGTTAGGTTGCAGGATGTAGGTATTATTTTGGTTTGCCATGCATGCAGACTCTTCTCTTCTTCAGTCCAGAGTTCCAGAGTGAGAAAGAAGAGAAAGCGAGAGAAAGGGAGCTGAGTCCTACAAGTTGGTATTCGCATTGCGTATTCACTCACAGTAGCTGAGCACTAATACTAAAAAGGAAACTATAGTGAAGAAAGGGAACAGAATATCAAATGAAAGCGAGGAAGCTTCTGCCTGGAGTGAAGTAACTCTCGCTTGGTTTGGGTCTGGAGTTTTGGTTCTGGAGTTTTGGTTCTGGAGTGGAGGAGCATGTAGAGGAGAGAAGCACTACAGTAGTACAGTACAGGGAGCCCAACTCACCTATTACCATTTATGTACACAGAGAGACAGAAGGGAGCATGTAGCACAGTAATACTAATATAAAACAAGGCCAACTTTATCAATAACTAAAACTAGGTCATCTTACTTATATTACTCATAGAAACAAGTTACTAAAGGTAAAAAGGCCCCTCGCCTTGCCTTGTTTTCCCTGACTTGGTTTGGTTTGGGCTTCTCTTGTTTGCCTGGGTAATGTCTAAGTAATATTCTAGCATCTGCTGTTCCATATCTCTGAACTGAACTAAGAAACTGCATTCACGTACTTAGTACTTACATCTCTATTCTCTTTCTCTCTCCGGGTGGCTTAGGGTTACCATTCCAGTTCCAGAGTTTAGCAGTTTAGCAGTTTACGTTACATTACATACTAAACATCCAAGCCATAACATAACCTAAGGAGGAGAAGGGTTCATTCCATACTCATGTAAGTACGTTACGTTAGGTATGTTATCTGTAGTACTACTTTTACATTATGTACATTCCAGAGCAGAACATAGAAGAAAATTGCAGATCCCTATATAACATGATAGAAATAGAACATAAGGATGAATTCTAGGACTCTACTATTTATGTAGTAAGTAAGTAAAGGATGGGAGCAGAGATGTACGAGTAATGTACCCTTTTGGAGTTTTAAGATGACTCAACTCATGTCAAATGCCTTCCTTAACCGAAATAATAACGTAAGGTGCTATTTATCAAATAAAGCTTCAAGGAAATAAAGCAGACAAAGACAAAACTTTTCCATTCCTTTTCTGGTAAATAAAAACTTTATTGTTCGTCTCGTCATCGTCAAAAGAATTTTTTCACTTTCTTAGCTCTCTATTTCTATTGTGTTCCTTTATACTGCTATTTGTTGTATGGACGTGGATTTGGGAGGAAAGTCGGATTCAGTACGGGATTCAGTTTCATTCAGATATTCATTCCTATAGTTTAGTTATATGGCATTGCTGGAAGTGGAACTGGAAACTATTAGAGGACGACTATTCACTTCCGTCCCGTTTCTTGCGTTTTGCCTTCCTTTTTCCTTTATCCATCCGCTGATGCCACATGCCACAGTATGGATGAATGAAGGATAAGTAACTAATCTTGGAAGAGTTCCAATTCCAATCCAAGTCCAAGATTCCAGCTGAAGAAGGCTAGGCCAGGCCAGGCCCACTTCCAAATCCAATCCAATCCAGTGGAATCAGTCAAGTCCAGCAGTCAAGTCCATTCCAGTTCATGTCTTGTATTCCTTAAGTTGGAGCTTTCGACTTCAATTAACAAACTTGTCTATTTGTTGTGGCAAATTGACTAGAATTCGTGTAGCCACTTTTTTACAGTGTAGCACACTTTATTGGTATTATTTCTTTCAATTCTTCTCCCTTAGATTCTTCCTCACGATAAATAGTTAACGTAACGCAGGAAGGCAGAACCTACAGAGATACTTTTTCGGCTTTCCGCTCGGGAATTAATTCCGCACTTAATACTATTAGAGTTTCTTTGGACAGAGGCTAATTACATTAGATTATGTAACATCACACGTAGGGACGCACGTCGGTACATACAATACTCTATTTTTATAGTGTTGATATGTGTGTTTCTTTACAGTTACACTTTAATTTCAATTCACGCCAGCATCATCATATTTATATATGTACTTATGAATGTATGTAGGAGAAAAACTAGGGATAACATTAGAATCTATTATTTTCAGCAAACTCATCCAGCAGCTAGCACCGACACTCTGAACACGGAGCTTAATAAATAATCCGCTTTGATCTTCGAATACTTTCCCGGAATAATAATTAGCAAAGTGTGAATGTATGTTATGTGTGTTTCTCCATTTTATATTGTACATATCTGAAGAAAGCTACTTTTATTACTTTTCTTCAGTTATTTACCAAACGCGTAGCAATTTGGCAACAACCAGAGCTCCAGGATCCGTATAATTGAGCCCGACCAAGCCGATCGTGTTCAGTCCAGCGTTTCTTCGTTAATTTCTTCTTTCATGCGTATATAGTCATTAATATCATCTGTATGAGAAAAGGAGAAATTTAATTGCAGGGCTAATGGAGAAAGTTTACCTTATTAAAAATTCAATTATTGGAATTGCAAAGAAAATTAATAGGAAAGGATAGGATTCTGTCTGAAAAGTGTATGAACTAACCTCTTCTAGCGATAAAGGATTCGTTCTTGTTTTCGAATCTAGGGCCGAGTGTCTCTCTGGAAAAGAAACAATTCATTAGATTACTACATCACATTACATTAGATAAAGAGTCTGGTGGAAACACTTAGACAATTACTATTAGCTACTGTATGTGTGTATAGACAGATCGACACTACTGATAGAAAGATGCAGGGAAGTGCATCGTCTTGTGTAATACAGTACATTAATACATACACCAGCACCTACATAACACTAACACAATCTGCAGTAAGCAAGTAAGTACGAGTATATAAATTATTTATTGGTTCCACACACTCGACCCGTTTTACCCGGGTAGTAGGTATGTATGTGTATAGTACTACTACATAGACTTACCATGCGCTAAATGAATTCGGAGTAATGCCATTACAAATGCTTCAGATGTTACTATAGAATCTTTTGCAAATCGGAGGACGAGACATTCTAGCACTTTATTCGAAACCTTCACACCTGCTTCCCACAGCATGCCTCGTAAATGGTAACTACTGGTTTTACTGTGCTTTCCCTTTACCCACTTTTGAAAGGCTGCCTGAAAGTGAAAACATTAACAGGGAAAATCAATAAACTGGAAAATAAGTCACAACTTTTATAGGCACACATTAAACTAAAAATAAAATAGCTAAGTATTTACTACTTGCCTTCCACACTTCCATCATATTCAACAGTATGGGCAAGTCGTCTGCAGACAGTCTACCACTTATATTAGAGTCTCTTAACATTATTAAGCTTTTGCACATCTCCAGCGTAGGCTTAGTAGACATCCACACTGTAGAGAGACAAAAAATCCATTCGTTATTAGAAAAGAAAATATTTTAGGGAGACTCAGATGAGCAGACTAGAATCTGGAGTCTGGAGTGAAAGTTAATAAAATCCTTTGGCAGAGTGACATAATAGTGTGACAATGCCGTAGTTCGGATCGGAGGCACGTAGAGGAGTGTGTGTACCTTTCCAGTTAGTCTTGAGGAGCAACCTCCGAAATTGAGCAGCATTAATTTCATTAGGATATTGTTTTCGCCACTTTAGGAGAATTTGCTCTGCTTCAGACTGTCAGAATAAAAACAATTCATTAAAGTTTAATTAGAGAAATTCATTTCAGGAGATGGCTCACAATCACAATCAGGAAAATTCGGGATCTCTCCGCATTTCATTAATTAATAACTTAATATTCATACCGGGAACTCTATTCGTAAGTAGCCGTCCTTAGTATAGTTCTGATAAATAGAATTGTCTTCATTCATTTCCCTGAAAAGATTCAAGAAACAGAATCTCATTAAAAATTCCTGTCACAAAGGAATTAATTCAAGCTCAGCATACTGATTGCATAAGCTCAGAGGCAGATAGTTGATAGGCAAACAAATAAATTATTAGGGAGCCTCACCATATCGTACTAATTTCGTCGGTAAAAATTCGGAGGAGAAATCTTCCTTCGCAATTCGGCAGCTTAGTTTGAGGTATTATTATGTAAACACCGGGAGGCAGAGCAAAAAAAGTAGCAACCTCCCGGGAAACTGAGTGTTGAGTAACATCTAAAGGCTTCTACACGCAAGTAATAAAAACAACAGTAAACATTTTAGAATTTTCCCTTTTGTTGATGTTGATACAGTTAGAGTTAGAGGTTTGTGGAGCTAAAATGTAATGTAACGGCCCTAAGGCACGCATTTAGCCTATACGTACACAGGAAGGAATATATTTAGATGCCTAGGGAAAAAGCTTACATTTTTTTGGACGTATTGTGGTGTGATTCGAACATTTGTATCCAACGCTTCGTAAATGGAGAAGCCAATGGCATGAAAAGTTGCTTTTGAGGTCTTCAAATTTGTACTGGAACGATTATCGGGTGAATGGCTCATATCAAAGCCCCCATACTGTTGGGTAATGGCTACAACGACATGGCACTTGTTAGCAGTACTTCTAGGGATCTGAACAACAAACTGGGGGTTCATACTCGTCGTGGCTGGAAAGGAAAATAACATGGAGAGCATGAAAGTACGTATTAGTTTCCAACAGAGAAGAAAGAAAGGATTAGGTATTTTATTTTATCGTTTGCTTTCTTGTGTGGAATGATTTGTAATTCATACATGGAAATTCTGGACCGCCTCCAGCATTGTATCCCTGTCTCCATTTTCTCTTCGCGAGCACAGCTCTCCAGGGCTTTCTCGGTTGCAGCGCTGGCTCCTGCAGCCAGTCATCAGGCCCAATATGAACCAACTCCAAGTGTGTAAAATTTCGTGTGAAATCAACAAATGACATCCTACCAACAAAAAAGTAAGAAATTAGCCAATTTTTTATTCCTTCGCTAACACGACCGTGTGCTTTGGAAGATTTAAGGCTGTCGGGAATACCAAAACTCTCCATCTGCTCGAGTTCTGACAGACAGAACTTCTTTATCTCTGTCAGGAAGAGATTCCCACTCTATAGAGCGTTCAGACCAGGGGCCAATCCAAGTTCCTTTTCCCCACGGACCTCGAAGACGAACAAGAGGAGTTTCACCAATTGTTGAACTTCCAGCACCAATATCACGAACACGAGCTAAACCGGTTACATCATAGGCAGAGTGTGTTGTCAAACCATGTCTTAGTTTTAGCAACCGTCCCTCCCGATCCTATAAAACAATATTATGGTCTTAGTCAAGCTGTCAAGCTAAGAAAATACATTAAGTGCCTAAACAAATGTTGCACATATTGTACATACATAGATCTTGCAAAATGCATTTTCATATGAGATATCAAGATAACATATACCTTAAAGCTATAAAACGAATGAATAATGCAAATATTGTCAATAGAATGCATACTAACCGGTAATATCGAGGCAATTATCAAAGTGGATCGAGGCACAGCAGAATTTAATACTTGATATGTTAGGAAACGTTCCTGAGAGTTAAGTCTGAAACTTTGAACAATGCCCCCGGTAAAATCTTGGATGGCTCTAGCACAACTCCCTTCCCGTAATCTGTCATAGCCGCCATATAGTCTGGAATTGATCATTCATCATTTTAGTACATGCAAATAAACTTTCGCAACTCAAAGTTTGTCAAGCCAAAGCCGAGTCGAGTCAAGAAACTCGATTCACTTTATGGAATGGAATTGTAATGGGATTTTAGTTAGTCTTGGTATTAGTCTGCACTAAAGATTGGCAAACACAAGACAACTAAACTAAGACAAGGGCTTACTTCGAATATGCCTTTTCCAACAAAGCTGGCCAAAACTCAAAACTTCCATGATCAGAGGAGAATAAGCCAATAGGTCGTCCTCTACAAGTGGGTAGTCGGTCGTCTACGCAAACTTCTACGAATTGCCCGAATTGCCAGAAGCTAAATCTGCAAATGGAAATAAATCGAATAGAAAAGTTGATCATTCGCTTGAGAAAAGTTGATGATTTCTTAAATGGAGCAGCGACTCGATCCATTTCTTTTATTATTCATCCATGCAATCAAGCAATGTATTTTATATCTAAACCTAATGTAGGTACGTAAGTAAAGAGCAATCACAATCAACATAATAATGTATGGGGAATAGCTTACCGAAATATTCCTCCATATCCATGTTCAAAATCTTGATCTAGTGGAATATTTCTTTCGAATAAATTTGGCGTAGTACATAAAGTAGTTAAAGCTAAGTAGAGCCATAGGTCTCCCTGAAGTCCTATTTCGATTGGACTTTTCCACGGAGTTTCACTAGCAAATTTAGGATGCCCGACTATCTCCTATAAAAATATAAAAAATTATCACTTCATAATCTCCAGCAGAAACATATCCAGCTCACGTTCACGTCCTCCGTCTCTATTATTCTGTATACTTTACATTACACAGTTCACGGATTCTATTTCCAGTATAGGATAATATTATTCTAGGGAAGTAGGTAATCTATACGAATGTACAACTATGATTTCGTACGTGAGGTCTGAGCCAAACGACCGAATAAGAATACTTCTTCGGTAACAACTTGTACGAAGGAACGTAGTCCGGGTCTTCCCATAAAATCCCACGCTCGTAACATTGCTGACGGATTGTAACATAAGGTGATGGCAAAATTTTATCAGTGTTTCTCTCTCCTGTCCAGTACCTTAATAGTATAACGAAACAAAGAATTATTATATTACACAATTGATTCACATCCTTAAACATTATAAGCAAAAATCCGGTGTTTATCCAGAATTGTACATATACGGCACACTATTGTCCAAATATTTCTTTATAAAACTCATACCTCGTCAGTGTGGATAATCTTTCATCTAACCGGGTATTTTCATCATGCTTGTGTTTTGTGTTATTCCAAGATGCCGTATTTCCACCATCTAATTAACATAACCACAAAAATTGTCATCCATTTTTGCACATTTTTTTGCAATATTTATCTTTTGTTATGTGTATTAAGCAATTTAATTAAATTCCGTTTCGGAACATTACAATATCTACATATACTACTATTTTCCAACAAAATAATCAAACATTTAAATTCAGGTGAGTAGAGTAGAAATGTGTGTTTACTTTTATAGGTTCCATTCCCATTCGCTCTGATGATTCTTTGCGGCATCATCTCATTTTCAACGGAATGTAAATGTAAAATTAATTTCTACATGAACAATGAACTCGATTCCATTACTATAGTCTATTCGGTTGGAAACGTTGGAGTTTTGGAAAGGAAGAAGGACGGAGATTTGAGATAATGCAAACTTTCCTCAACTCACTCTTTCAATTCACTAAAATACAATCATTTCTTTTGATTAGACGGGAAACCATTAGCGATCCAATTTATTTCACAATCACATCACATTGAGCAAGCTATTTTGCTATTGCTAATGTAAACCAAGGCAAGGGTAAAGTTTATTATTGCAAATCCATAGCTTAGTGCAGGCTATAAATCTTAATGCGGTAGGCTGTACTGTAGGTAGTAGGAAATTATATGAGAGTAGCACTAACACTAGCACTAGCACGAAATAATTTAACGTGACAAAGTTTGTTAACTCGTGTCATGTCAGCAAATAAGTGCACATGCAATCCATTCCAGAAAATAATGATTAGTCCAGGCCGGAGCCACGCCAGAGCCAGACCAACAGGAAAATTATGTTTATATGTATCTACTCCACTAACAAGTTGTTTAGCTTAGCTCATTACTATAACTATGAACTACGAACTAAAGGAGAAATACTTATTTGTATGTAGGTATATAAATAAGTGGTATGTTTATCAACATGTGGGTTTTTATTACACTTCTACCTACCTATATACAAATAGGTATATAGTATTACTAACACAGAACACAAACTTACTCAAAGAGATGATGATCACAGAAAAGTTCTAAATACTTGTATAAGAAAGTAAATAGAGACAAACACATAAAAATATAGTTATGGTTTGCTTAATAGCAAAAGAGCAAAACTAAGCGAGCAACATAAGTTCTAGGCGAAGAACAAGTGCAGAACGGTATATGATACGAAGAGCTCTTGATGTTTTATGTTGTAATGTGACTTGTTGATTCTTCTTTCTGATGTTCTTCTGGTCTGATCTGCAATATAGTAGTGTATTGTAATACAATGCAATGAAATGAATGTAATATAGTTATATGATCTTCAATACCTCATCTTCAGAAACTCAAACTTGAGTTCGGCTAATAATATACTATAGAACAACCGGAGCGGAACGATATGGAACGAATAAACTTTTCTATGTTATTATATGTTCTACAGGTAATCCTAAACACTAAACTAAGCTAAGCCCATCCAGTCCCACAAAATTAGAGTTTTGTTGTGCAAACGCTAAAAACAAACACGAAATCAAAATCTCAGACTTGCTATACATACGAATAAATTGTAATTTAATCTTGATTACCTAAATAGTCTACGCACTTAAATAAAACTAAACATAAGTGAAACGTACAAGCACACCTTACATAGCACTTTAGCACTAACGCTTGTGTCTAATCCAGCTTTTCCTTTAAACAATACAATATCTCGAAGACAATAAAGAACGTTGACTCCTTCGTAGCTGTATTTTTGATGGTGCACCCTTGAACGCGTTTTCCCCGTTAGGAACTCCGCTCACTCATTCAATTCACTTACTTAGCGTTAGCGTAAATATGTAATGTAGCAGCAGCCGAGGTAAAGCTAAAGGCAAGCCAAACCATGCCAAGCCAGCAGCTAATACTTTAATACTCGACTAACTAACTAACTAACAATATATTAAGGCAAAACAACAGAAAAGGTA
This sequence comes from Tomocerus mixtus, assembly GCA_034694165.1. Classification (NCBI taxonomy): domain Eukaryota; kingdom Metazoa; phylum Arthropoda; class Collembola; order Entomobryomorpha; family Tomoceridae; genus Tomocerus; species Tomocerus mixtus. The sequence continues at coordinate 2,837 of JAQFYC010002042.1, read as the reverse complement.
AAGTCAACTTTATGAAAAGAGCGTGTGAAACGAAACCAACTTGAATTCATGATGTGTGTGTAGTCGTAGAATATAGTAAAGTGAATTGAGTGTAGATTAATACCTAGGACGTATTATACATTATTATGTAAGAAATTAAACCTTCAGTTTGTGTTACGACCATAAACTAAAGTTGTTTTACCAGAACAGACAATTCTTTACTGTCTATTGGTTTTTAGGAGTGTTAACACGTTTGGTTGCACATAAATTTCCTTTACATAACTTAATGGCTCCTCTCACTCACAGTCAGTCATAACACAACACTGACACTATAAGTAGTAACTCATAAGTCGAGAGTCAAGCTCTGAAAATATTGTATATAGACAATATGCACAAAATGACGATCCTCTTCAATTAAAGTGACTCTTTTAGTAAATAATGCACAATGCATGTATGTAAGTGGTAAGTATAGGCAGCTAGACGAGAATATTTTTAAAACAATATTTTCACACAGTCACAAATATTTTCCACGAAACTCACAATCCTATCCTCCTATTTACCTTCGTTATGCTACATATCCATCCAATCCAACATCCAACAACAATTAGTTTAACGTTAAGTTACGTTATTAGTACCCAGTACATGCTGCAAAGGAATTTGCCATTTTTATTCTCGTAATTACTTACAACTTCACTCACGTTAGAATTGGAATGCTCGTGAAAATAGTTTCTTCATACTTCTTCACCTTATTTACTATAATTAGTACAATTAGCAGTTTTTATCTCTGAAATGTTTTCAGAGTCATTGAAATTTTAAGTAGTTTGGTTTGGCTTGGTATTTTGACGCACGAAAAGCTTTGTAGGAAGACTAGAGCAGAACAGACCACCAAACAAGGCTCAGTAAAGTCAGGTGTCTATAATATGAATGTAATTTGGTTTGAGAGAAGTTTTATTTCTCTTACCCTGTTATGTTGTGATGTGGTGTGATGTGATGTACATACAAATATGTTTAGAATGTAAGTATGTAAGTAATGTACCTTAACTTACGCTTACCCCATCCATTCCATTATATTATATTATTGCATTCGAATTCCCATTACTTTACTTACAGGATTTTTCTTTACAGTTTCCTTGTTGTATTGTATTATTGTAGTAAATAGTATTTAGTACTAATACTAACGTAAGTAGCAGATATGTATTTCTACAATCTCTAATCTCTGAATGTATCTATACAGTAAGTATGAGTATAAATATAAGTATGTCTGGTTGAATTGAATCTGATTGTATGTGATGTGAAAGAAGATGGACTGCGTTCCTGTACGTACAAATACTTTTACGTACTAATACTAATAGCAGTATCTAATAGTATTGTTAAATTTTTTACGACGGCAATACCAAAGCTTATTGTAATTGTATTGCATGTTTTAGCAAATACTACCTTGTTTCCAACCTACCTTCCCTAATAAATAATGTTATGTACGTACTTATGTGGAGTTTACTACGTAGACTCATCTTCCAACTCCTACTAGCGAACTAGCGACTATAGCAGTCCGTCACGGATCACGGATCACATAAAATCAACAAAGACATGCAGTGAAGAACATTCTACGACTCTGCCTTACAATTAAAAGTGAATATAAATTAATATAATAACTCAGAACTGGAATGAAATGTAAATGAGGAAAGAAAAGAGCTATATAATGTATAGCTTGTTGAATGTATTGCTGTAAATCTTCTTTGAATGTTTACGGGGGTTGACTTATGGCTCATTGTTGGCTTTACTTTGGTCAGGCTGGTTGGTTGGTTCCTTTTCTAAGCTTTGCTTTGGTTATACATAACATAATGGTTTGGTTTGGCGGAATGAGTAAAAGCATAGGAATTAGGAAGAAAGGAGAATAAAGAATGAAGAGTGGAAAGTGAAGATAATATATATAAAAGAGGAATCCAACGGGATCCATGGACTACCACATAGTTAATACCTTGAGGCATCTTTCTTAATTGAGTAACATCCTTCTCAACAGGTAGATAGAGCGGGAATTGAGTTGAGGGTTGCATAATAGCTACAGAAAAGAGCAGCACAGCACAAGAAAGACACACAACTAACTTAACGTAAGAATGTAGGGGGTGGATAAATACATATACATTTTTTACAGACTCAGACTGAGCTAAACTCTAAACTGAACTTACATGGATGTTCTTTTTACATTACACGGTTAGAGACAAAAAATATACAGTACCTTCTACATTCTACCTTGCCTTGCAGCAAAGAACAGACATCAGACAGAGAAGAAGAAATAAATATAGATTGTTGTGAGCAGAACATATTTTTGCATTCTCTACTCTTGTTTATTGTTATGCTTAATTCAGTCCATCCATGCCCATGCCCTTTCCTATAGCTACAGGCTAGATACAAGCCAGGCACGCAAATTTTATGCTTTACAGGCAAGTTTAACTATCGGGAACAGAACAACGAAGAACAAGTACAAGTACTTATCATAGGTAAGTAAAAGAATAATAAAGAGAGAGAATTGAACGCATTTTCCATAATGCACTCTCTTACGATATGAAAAGCACAGAAAGATGAGCCTGTGCATCCAAAACTGTGACTAAACGAAGAATTCATGTAGTTATGCACACTTTTACAATTCAATGCACTAAATAAAATCTACCCTTCACTTATTTATTGTTAGAATTTTATTGCTACCCATCATAAAGACGAGTTACATTACACTGCATTACATGCAATAAGTTATGCACTAACTAGAGTGTACTTTTGTATACTATGAATACTGTGAAATGCTATTATTCTATAAAAGTATGAAAGTCATAATACAAACATAGCGTAACTTATTTACTATT
>JAQFYC010002041.1:0-28588 GCA_034694165.1 Tomocerus mixtus | reverse complement strand
ACGTTCAATATGAACAGATGCGAATCAAGCGCGCGTCCGTCTGATTCATATTCTAACCATTGAGTCCTCCTTAAGAGAACACAAGATAAGTTAAGAAGTAGTACGCTTGTCCTATAAAATCAAGAATAAAAGCGTTACTGCTTCTTATTTCCACGTAGTTTTATGCCCGCTGTATTTTCACTATAATATAGTAAATGCATAACCACTTCAGGACAAATGCACCAATCTAGTAATGAAATCTAGAGTAGCGAGAGAAACCTTAATAAAACCTACCTTTGTGTTCTAATAATGTTATAACATAATGCTGCGTTTCTTATAATTAAAAGAGTTCTTGTACGGAATTGTTTGTCAGTTTTAACGTAAGCTAATCTAATTTCTCTCCCAGTAATAATTTGCATTGAATTAACGTTTCTGAATAACTAAGTACTCACAATTTGTCTTGCCTTTAAAAGAAAAATTATCTACAAGGGAAAAGCTACATGACAGTAGTACGTGTAGCACAATAGAGTTGTAAAGCATATTAATGAAACTAAGTACCAAAACTAAAATCGTTGATACTATTTTGATATTGTTCTGCTTTTGCATGATCCCTTCATTTCAAAGTCATCAATCACTGCATTTGTGTAAATACACCTTTGGCTTTTACCCTTTACCTTTCTCTTTTTGCAGCAGAGAGGCAATGCCCCTATTTATACGGAGGCAAAACCGGTTTGAAGAAGAGTCCTGATATTGAGTACGCATTATCAAATACCGAACGAGATAACACTATCGCATTTTACAAGAATGTGGAGATTATTGATGATCTTCTAGTAGATGTAAATATTTGTGAAGAAAATGCAAGCCGACACCGTACCAATGTTGACATACAATACGAAGAAAACCAACTTTCTTATAAATTTTGCATGTTTGGCTTTTTCTTGATTGTATGCTTTTTTGTGGTTTTGTATCATACCGTTCGTTGAAATTACCTTAGGACCACAATTCATTAATTATTATGAATTTGACGTACCACCGAATATTGTATTATACATTTAATTGCTTGACGCCCACCTTCTTTTTGCAGATTACACTGGGAAAATATTCTTATGACTCCATTAGCAAAGAATTGCTTTTTGGCCAATGTGAGTGAACTTACTATACATCAATTATAAAATTGTAATGAAAACGAAAACCTAATTTTATGTGCCATATTTTGCAATATGTACAATATATAACAAATCCTTCTAAAATAAATGCTTTCTAAGAAAATCGTATCAAAATAATTTATTGTGTCCTTCAGGTCTTTGAGTACCCTTTCACAACCAAATGTCACGGGTAACATTAAACTAAGTAATAGTATTCCTTTGAAATTGTTCAAATCACAGTTAATATAAAATATACATAATAGCTACTGTATTCCATCAAATAGTTTATAATACGACTCCCTCAATCAAAAGCAGAAGAAATGCTTGTAGTAATGGACTGACTGCTGCATCAAAATAAATGAAATGGAGTAAAATACTTGATTTCTTATATAAATATACATATAAAAAACTTCATCCATTCATCAATGAAGCAGGCAATTTATACTATAGAAAGTAAATGTTATATGGACAAATGCATTTTTTGAAAATATAAAAATGTAGGAAGACTTCTGCGAAATATACGCTCAAAGGGTATCAAATTATTTTGTTAGTGACACTACAATAGTGACACATTATTTTTTATAAAGGATTAAATGTTCAGAGGGAAAGCATAGAGAAAGTAGAGTAGAGTCAGAGTCTAGTTGTCTGCACATAATACTAAGTTTGGACGATATTATAACTTTATTTTCTAATTAACAAATAATATCATAGTGTGTTTGGAAGTAGATTGATAAAGACAAATGCTCACAGAATATGATTTCTCCAGAGAGTACATGCCACTATGCAATATGTCGACCATTATTAAGTGTTTCATACTGAAATTGCACTTACCATTTTCATGTAAATTAAATTGCAAAATCAAGCAAAATCACATTGTAAAGCTACTGTTGTCTGCCTAGTTTAACATTGGAGTACTTTCCCTTGTAAAATATCTTTTGAACTAAACTACAGTACATTGATTACTAATGGCAGGCAAAGAATTCGATTGAATTGAATTCAACAGGACAATGTAATTCAGGGAAGAGTTGGAGGAAGAATGTGAGTAAGTATAGTAAATGGTTGTTTGGTTTCACTTACTTCTATTTTGCTGGCCTATCTATTTTCTATTGTCTATCCTCCCGAGTCTCGAAAGAGATTTGACCTGGCCCTGGCTTGCCTTGACTTGGTTTTAACATTAGAATTCCATTCGAATATGAGTTTGAGAGAGAGAGAAAGGACTGCGGATCGATATTTGAGTCGATTCGGCTCACTTTTCCTTCCGTTAGCTTTCTCTTCCTCATATGTATTCTGATTCTGCCAAAATCTTGGAAGGACGAAGAGGATTTTTGTGTTAGAAGATCGTGAAAGTGACTAAGAACAAGAATCCTTGCACTCCACTCACTTTCACTCCACTTCTGTGCTAAGTAATAGAGAAGAAGGGCTCTTACTCACTAGTCAGGTACCCATACTCGTATATACTGTACTGTATACATACTGCATCTTCTCACACAAAACACATCAGTGCGAGTACAGCAGGACAACTACGGCTACAAATCAACATTGCATCCCATCTTGAACAGAACAGCGTTAGAGTTTCTATATAAAATCTTATGTGGTCTGGTTTGGCTTCGTTTGGTTACTTCAACTTTCTCCTCTAGAGACTTTCTCTTTCATCCTTTCAGGAGCATTTCCTTTTCCAAATATAATCTTATAGCTGACATAACGCTAGTACTACCATACCATACGACTATTTACCAGTGTTCATCATATCATGAGAGCTAGCTAAGCCGTTTCAGAGTTCCAGATAATAATACTGGAGACTGTATTGTATTGGAATGCGTAGAGAAACTTTTATTTTTATTTTTATCCACTTAAAGGATATAACACAACACAACATATCTGATATCATATCACATCTATTGGTTTTTACTCCTACTTTAACATGCTCGAACGTCACCTACGTAGTACATTTTATATAAAATTGTATTGAAACGGTCCCAGAAGCAATGCAATGGAAGGAAAATTGCGTTCAATAAAATTCACTGACGTCACTTTCCATTAGGAACTGTTGTATAAAATAAAATTTATCAATCCTTCTAACATCACGTCATTTCAGCTAACATATCCTAATAGTAATCTAAAGCTAACCAGACAAGAAAGGGACATTGACAATAGCCAGACCAAACTTTTTCCTGGACTGTTTTATTTTAATTTTATACCTTTTAGGGAAGTCCCATTGCACACAGAGAAGAGATTAGGAGGAAAACGCTTTGAAGAAAGTAGGTTAGAGTACCCAAGTAAAGCTACACAAAAATATACTACAAATAGGTACGTACTTGGATTTAAACTATTCTGTTCTATTTTGTAGAAGGATTCAGTTCAGTTCAAAGTAGCATAGTACAATATACCACAAGGAGAAAGCAAAAGCAATGCATTGAGTAAAGCCGTAATAATATTCTGTATTCAGTACACATACTTACTTTCACCTTATACTACACAGCCAGACACTCATCCAGATCGAGAAGAAAGTAAAGCTTTGCAGTTACAACGAATCGAGTAGCTTGTTCCCAAGTTCTCTAAACACAGGATTGAGGACAGGATAGTACACATATTACTAGCAAGTCACTTCGCGTCACAAAATAATATTTTCCTCCTACAGACATTTACAGGCTTGTAGGTTGTTGCTGCTGTAGGTAGAACTGCGCACTAATCCTAATCTATTCATACTCTTCTCCTCGTCTCGTATACATCCTCATCCTGGCCTAGGAGAAAAATCTTTCCACAACAGAGTTTACAGCAGCCCGTATGATTTCCACAATTCTCATCCCATTTGATAGACTAACCTCCATTACAAATTCATATCCATGACAAATAATACAAATCTGCTCGACTTAAGACAACTACAGGCCTAGACTACAAATACAAAACCAATTTCAAAGTCCAATGTTTAATAAACAGTGAAAATAAGCTAGAGCACCGAAAGTGACACTTTATCAAATACTTTCTTTAGACTGACTGACACTAATCATCATTCTTCTCGCACAAAGCGTGAAATTTCGTACTTCCAACAATATTTCTCAAAATGGCCAGAGCTGTCATCGTCGCGATGGCTTTTCAAGCCAGAAATCCACCACCAGGTCGCTGGTCTTACTTTGGTTGGTACATTCTTGAAATCTTTCAATTCCTCTTATCTGCTAATCCCTATTCCACTCCAGAATCCAAAATCGTGCCTGGGTTTCCCTGTCCTGTCTCAACTTCAACTCACGTGTAGTGTTTAGATATACATAACTACATATATGTACTTATGTAACTTACCTAGATATACGCACTTCGTTATTGTATACAAAAATAGTATCTCAAGCAGTGTGAATGTGTGAACTTAATGGACGAAACGTGATGGGAAAGTTTTCCCATTTGCTATTTACACCATTTACAGAATTACGTTTTATCACACGGAAAGAAACTTTCGCATTCTTAAAGATATACTTTCACCTTTCCTAGCAAAACTTCTGGGAAACAACTCACCTTGATGTTTTACTACTTATAGAAGTTTGTTATTCTGAGCTTATAAGAGCTTAATATAACCTTGTAATCTATTTATGGCCTTTTAGTCTCGAGGAAAAGTTACATATTATAGATATAACTCTTCGTATACATATTAGATGAGAAAAGTGCACGTTGCCTTCTTTGCTTTCTCTTTGGAGAAATGTAATGAAGAGAAAGCAACAGTCTAGGAATTTCTATTTACTTATTTATAAGATGTGTACCTAAAGCTTATGTTGACGGTATACATACGGATTCTTGTAATACTTGAACATAAAGATTTTACATGCAAACCGACTTTACCTTCACATGTCTAAATACCGTTTGTGGCTTTCTCCATTGTTGGCATGTGATATTTATCTTTTATGCATTAAGCATTATTACTATTTCAGAAGTTTACCATCTCCAGTTCAACTTCGTACATTTTGTGAAGGATCTGGGGTTTGTAAGTTTCAAATGCAGCATAATTGTTTACTGGCACTTAAGATTGTCAAAGGAAAGTTTTATATGGTATTTAAAAGTGTGAGGAGAAAGTTCGAATATTTACTTATTAAATCTTTATGTACAAAGTATAGAGTGCACGTTTTGTAAGAGTACCCCTGTAAAATGACAGTTCAGGTTCGTGATCATACAATATTTACCTTCCAGATTTAGACTTTCTTTCCATTTCCCATTTCCCCATTTACTTACTTTCACCAAAGAACTCAGTCCAATCCTTCTCTATACTTTTCCTTATTTACGCTCATCAAGCACTACTGTGCAGTTCTTTGACTAATAAACACACGTCTTTTTTCCGGTGTCTTAGCGGAAAATCCTTCGCCATACTTGTACGGAGGAAAAACGGGCTACAAAAGGAAGTTTGACTCATTTGACTGTGAAGACAGAATCCCAGAAACAGAAAGAGAGGAAGTTGCAGCTATTTACGATCCCCTGGAGTATGCAGATGATCCTTTGGTAGATGTTAATCTTTATGAAGAGCCACCAAGCCCACAGTATGCAAAACAAGAAGAGACATTTGCATGGAGTCCTGGTTTTATGGAACAATCTGTTAGGGCAGATTTCCTCAGGTAATCAACTGCCATATTTTTTAAATCTAATTTCGATACTCATTTTAATTAGTCCAAATTGTAAATAATGATCATCGACCAAAAATGTCTATCATATTTGACACATTAAATGTTTTCTTTCACCTAGTTTTACTAATCTACATAAAATGGCATTAATATTATGAATTACCAACAGACAAACCTACGGCATCCTATGTTTCCAAATGATATTCTGCATTTTGACAATGGTTACATTTATCTTCACCCCTCAGATCAACAATTGGTCATCAAAAAATCAAATTTTTCTCTATTCCTTTGTTCTTTCTACATTAATACTTATTATTTTACTCCATTGTCACGAATGGCTGCGTTGGAAATACAAAGTAAATGTGGCATCTCTGATCATCCTGACAATTACCGAAAGTATCACGATGGGATCTGCATCTACTGTTTTAAAGTATGTTACTCTGTTATTGTATCTATTATGTGAACTTGTAAACCTTATCTAGAATTTTAAGCTGTCATAGAACGATTCAAACATCAGATATTTTTAAATTTTATAAATATAAATTTTTATAGCAGGGTTTCGCTAAAAATGGATATGCTAAAGTATCTACTATTAGATGCTAAGGAGCTTCCCATATTTTTAATTTTTTAATTGCAAAGGAAAAGTAGGAGAAAGCCTATAATGAGATTTGTGTGATACATATTTGAATTGTTCTGTATTTACATAGCATATTACTATTTTATGACATTATACTTAATACTTACTTATTCATAATTTTTCTTATGATATTTCAGCACAAATATGATCCTTTTGGGAGTGTCCATCATAGCAATACTTTGTCTAGTTTTCGTGGTTACATTTTCCTTACAAACAGACCCGATTGACTTTACAAAGCCCCTTATTGAACTACTACTCACGTTTTTATCACTTTGCATAGTGATCTCAGTCCTTATCGTATTTTTCCTAACTTATTTCTCTATTTTGTCCATCGTTTTCGTTCTCTCTGTGGTATTTCTTCTTTTCATTTACTTCATCGTTGATACGAACAACATGGTGGGGAATAAGAACAGATACGGAGTGACAGCGGACAACCCAGTTTTTGCGGTTTTGAATCTCTATGTTGATATAATTGAGCTTATTATTTTTATCCTCTCTATTTTCTACTATGGATGCTGTAGTAGAAACGATTTTATGTAAAATGTAAATCAACCTACATATATTTAATTATAAATGTACTATAATTTTTTATTTGAGTAGCGAACCCCACTGTTTACACAGTATTCGTACATAATAATGATACATGCAAAGTGCAATGTGATAATTTAATATTTTAATGTTAAGAAGTCATTCCTTGGGTTGAGAAATTAGTATTATCATTAGAAAATAGATAGCCAGAAATGGTATGCAGTAGAAAAATAGAACTGTTGAAAAATGATATCAAGAAAACATAAAACTCTTACTGCAATCACAATGATGTTTTGGACCAAGCTTTAAAATATTTATATGGAAAATTGTCAAGCAAGATATTGGAGGATGCCAAACTAGATATCTAGTAAAATTTTGATTAGCTGGTAGATAATAAAATAAACCACTGTGAACCAGAATTTACTAATTGCAATTTATTACCCCATTATGAGCTTACTAATGTCCATATAAGCATTCATGTCAATGGTAAAGTTCCGAATGCAAAGCGAAATGCATAATACAAACGTAACGCAAGGGGTGATGCCAGTTTTATAATTCTACTTAAGTGCGATCCAGATCCAGGACTTTAACGCATATACTACTTAGTTAAGACACATGCTGCGAATACAATATTACTCATCACATCACGGGAGATCAAAGATCAAGGGTATCTTTTTTTGTACTTTATGCAAAGGTAATCCAGGTGTATATTCTTACTGTGTGTATTAGATACACTGCATTTATTTTTTAATATTTGATTTTTTGACATGATTTCTTGGAATGATATTAGTTAACACTGTATTAACTTCCCGGTTAGGTTTATGTGGATGTGAAAACAGGTTAAAAAACAAAGTTAAAGTTAAATAGTTATTTTTACTCTGACAATGTGATAATGTAGAAATATATGTACAGGGCATTACATAAACACGACAGTATTGGACTTTGAGGTAAGGTCATTTCGAAACTACATTAGCTACAGAATTGAGGTTTACACAGTTTCATTTCATTACAATTTCTATAATTATCACTGGCACAATACAGTTGATAAAAATAAGGTATCATATACGATACAAAGTCTTAGGATCACAAAAATGCGCACATTTTACAGTAATACACACACACTAATAATTTGACATCACACAGACAATGAAGCTAAATCATTGAAGATATAGGCTGTGCTGAAAAACAACAAACATTAAATTCTTGGATTGGGTGATATTTAAATAGTGATTATGTTAAAAGCTTTTTTAAACTACTTATGACCGTATACTGCTTATTCCTGTGGTAATTGCAAGAAACCAATACAAACTGTTCTTTTTGCTTATACCATTCTCATGCGCTGCATTTGTAGTTTGTTCTGCTGCATAAGGTTCTTGTAAATCTTCACCTTTGTTCACACCATAGTGAATTTCATTATTCTTAGCATAAGCCCAGGCCATTTGATTGGAATTCCATTGAAAGCCCACTGTTCCATTTTTAGTTATGGCAATTGCACCGCCGTCCGTTTCGGGGATTCTTTCCTTCATTCCGTTAAGAACTTGAAGAATAGCTGCCGAAGGATCCACCCCTAAGAAACAAAAACATTATAATAATCTCATTCCATATATTTATCCTTGCAATCCTCTTTTTTATCAGATTGCATTGGTGCTTAACTCCAGCCTTTACCGTTTTCAATGAGAGATGCAATTTTCGAAGCGACTCTGTATCTGATGAATGCCTCCCCGAATCCTGTCGCACTAATTCCACAAGAATCATCATCTGCTAATGTTCCTCCCCCAACAATCGGCGTGTCTCCGACTCTTCCATTCATTTTGCCAGTCATACCTCCTGTCGATGTAGCTGCTGCTATTTGTCCTTTAGAATTTATTGCAACGGCACCGACTGTTCCAACATCAAAATCGGAGCTAATATCATAACCAATCAAAAATAATATTACATTCTGTCTGTGGTATTATATATTTAGAGCATCCTTATGTAAGTAGGCTAAAAGTACAAACCTTTTTGTGTCATTTACAATTAGGTCTTCCGTGGAAACATAAGGAATTCCTTGTGTTCGTGCATAATCCTCAGCAAACTGTCCTACAAGAAAGACATGTTGGGTTCTGTCTTTGATGATTCTTGCCAGGGACACCGGATTAGCCACATGTCGCAATGCACCTACCGCTCCTGCATTTTATTCATTTCTCTAATTACATTCCCAATTTACTTTTCCCTGTGAATACCAAACTACATTTTCAATGTTTTCATGCACACCTGTACTTAAATCAGTTCCGTTTATAATTATAGCATCCATCTCAATTTCTCCTGTTTCAGTCAAGACAGCGCCATGTCCTAAAGAAATATTATATTAATTATGTATGGCATACCTAGTAGAAGAAAATGTAAGTGACAATAACTGCAATGTGTCTTTTTTAGTTACATTGTACATATATTTGGATATATAGAGAAGTATATTTTATGAGATGAGCTTTTCCTTCTTACCAGCATTGAAAGCTGGATGATCTTCAAGTTTATTTACACATTTTTCAACAGCTTCGAGAGGATTGTCTGTTGATAATAATACTTCGTATCCAATTCTAATAGCTTCACGCATCCCCTCCTTCTTACTAAGTTCTCGATCATGATTGATATCTCCAGCACCTCCATGTAAAATTATTACGGGGTCGATGGCTATAGTATACAGATTACAGATTGTCAATAATTTTCGTACACAATGATACAATTTTATATAATTGTATAATTTTACATATTATAGCTATAATAAACTCCTTAATGTATTGAGAAGCATGCATTTGTAATGTACTATATAGGCTCATATGGTATGCAGTAATTTGCATTTGTGCCATTGCGTAGTTTGTTTACATAGAAGGTAATAATGATTATTTTTCTCTACGCACTTTATATAACTTAAGGTATTTACTTTAATCATTTATACCGTATATTCTTACAGGTAGTTCTGTTCGTGATAGTTTCATCTGAGTATATTGTATACATAGAAGTTTAAGTATATAGTAGTTTAGTATAGGCTTACCGTTGGAAATTACCAGCAAACTAAGAAAATATAATGACAACGCAGCCATAATTATATTTTCCTACAGAAAACTATTAAAGAAAAGTGCACTAAATGTCTGCAAAAGACTAGCTATGCAAAACAGTGCGAATAAGCTCAATCCTCGTAAGTAAAGTATCCTCCAAAGTAAACCTCGGTATACGACACTAGTTATTATGCATTACATATATGCGTACTCCATTGAATTTTAATGTCACAATATTATTATGACAAGGAGTAATTCCTGGTATTTTAAATGAATGTTTGTTTTCCTGAATTACTTTTCTTGAGCTATTAATTCTGCTTTGAACAATACTATAAAAATTAACCAGATAAAATAAATATGCCATCCTGATTATTTCATATAGCTATATAATGGTATATAATCAGCTCAGCAAGCCTTGTGTACTATATCTTATCCAGTCAGTCCTGTCAGATTGTGTAGACAGAGTGGGCATAGATTAATTAAAATAAACCTCTTTCGCCTTTCATTCAAGGATTTAGATAACATAATTTTATCAACTTACATTTTAATGAGGGGAACATTGTAAAGAATCCTCAACTTGACTTGCATCATTTATAAATACATAAATATGGCAGCTACTGTGAGTGCCAGTGTAATGCTCATATAATGATGGCAACATTATAAATTTACCTATACATGTCTCTGTATTTCCATTACAGGTAAAATTAATTACTTACAATGTAAGTATAGGGTACAATCCTACGATTCATGCTTTGTAAATCCATGAATAAGCAAATAATATTCTTAATCTTGATTTGTACGGTACTGTACGATAGTAGTAAATTGTAAAGCATTATATTGGAGTCCACACATTAATTACCATACCATATTATTTTTTCTGTACAAGTACTTTACAAGTATTGATGCATGTAAAAACTTAATATATTATGTAATATAATTTATTGATATCTAGTTAATTTTAGCAGTTCACAATTAATTAAATATTTATTGCATTGCATTGGTATTTATAAATGAGTTTTATCAGTTATACATTGTGTCACATGCTTACTGCTACTAGTAACTTTTTAATTTCAATCTTAACTATAAACATACTAATGATATATTTATGTTCTTTATTTCAGGCTTAATTTACAGGGATATATAGCTCTTATAATATTTAATATGACAGTGCAATTAGTATGTGTACTGATAACTGATACGTGTATATGTTTAAGGTTATTTAACTCAAAAAGGCACGTAAATCTACATAATAATTAACTCTAAATTATTGCCAGTGTCATTATTGTCAGTGTTGGACAATTTGCAATAATTAGGGCTTAATGGTTCTTCGCCTTCTTCGATTTTAGATTGGATTTTTTGCAACGCAGTACAAATTTCGTCGAAGTTGGGTCTCTCCTCCGAAGAAGGTCTCCAGCACTCGATCATTAGGTCATACCTGCATTGGAACGTACGCACATGTAAGCATATTGTTGTGTTCATATTAATTCATTTGCTTAGAAAGTGTATTCTTTTACAATTCTGGTGGTGAGTTATGAGGCTGGTGCATACGAAGCCCTTCTTCTAACCGAGCAACAAAATCATTATTCCAAGTGTAGCCTGGAAAAGGAATTTCCGACAACGAGAATATCTCCCATAAAGCTACACCTATACAGAGCAAAAAATCGAAATATGTAGCATATAAACAATATTGGCTTTTGATCCTAAATATTAAAGATATATTTTGTACCATAGGCCCACACATCAGATTTTGTCGAGAACGTCATATTTTTCAGAGATTCAATAGCCATCCATCTCCAGGGTAGAAGTTTCTAGCAATAAATATTTTTTTATAGAAAAGTTTAAAGTACGGAATAAATATTTTTTTTTGGTTTAATAGAAAAATATTTTCAAAAATCTCACATCTTCCTGCTTAACGTAATCCGACTTAGAATATTGATACAACTTTCTGGACAGCCCGAAATCTGTTATTTTTGCTGTCTTGCTCTTTGTTAGTAGGATATTTCTGGTAGCAAGATCCCCATGAATAACCTGTAGATTTCAACGTATAGAAAATATTTGTCTTACAAGTGTTGCAATGCATAGTTATACCTTTACATACTACCTAAAATGGGTACAAGACATACCTTTTTTGCAGATAAAAACTGCATCCCATTAGCAGTTTCGTAAGCCCATTTTAGAAGATCTGCTGTTGTCACTGAATTTGTTTTGGCTTGTACATTTTCATAAGACGAGCTATTAAAGTTGTGCCGTTTAATAAAGCATCACAATAAAATACTAATTATACAAGTATTGAATTATGTAATTCATTAAAAGTACTTCCTAAAACAAGCTAAATAATTAGAATTTACAAGTATACTTTGAATTTGTGAGTTTCCCATCTTTAATCAAGCTGACGAACAACCCTCGTCTAGATTTAAGATATTCATTCATATTTCCATATGGACAAAATTCCACAACAATGAAAAGTTTCTCTGAAATAACGGAACGAAACTTACAAGATGGTGTTATTTTTTGCTCCCATATTATTGTAAAAGCAATTTGTGAAATGCTTACTTTCCTTAATAAAAGATGTACATGCTCCAATAAGATTCACTACATTTTCATGTTGACTTAGGGATGTCATAATTTTTAACTCGCCTAAAAGAGTTTTAAAATATGTGCTATCCGCATTTGGGTTGACGGTTTTCAGTGCTACTGTACGTGGCGGATCGTCGGCCAATAATTTTGCCCTGTAAACTGTCCCATAAGCCCCACTTCCTAAAGGATTTGTCATATCTGAAAATATGATAATGAAGTTGGAATTTTACAGTAATCCTATTAAAACAGATATTTTTAAATTATGTGTTTATAGGTACTCTTACCGATTTCTAAAGTTTCATAAGCTATTTCAAAATCTTTATTGAAAGCTTGAGATTCCACCGTTTCCAATTCATTTTTAGAGCTTCCTGGCTCAGGAGGATTTCCTTTTTCGAATTCCTCAACCTCCGCATCAGTCAAACCGCTGAGTGCAGCATTGAACCCTCCATATGACTGTATCTCTCGTATAAATGCAACAATAACTCGGATACAGTACAATTTGTACCCAACATACACAACAAGAAATGCGAGCACCATTACAGATATTGGGAATAAAAAGTTATGACACAGAGCAATCGTTACAAAAGAAACATTAATTATACTGGAAAGTATTAGCCAAATTTTGCAATTCCTATCGTTTCTCTGAAAAACATGTTATACGAGTAAATGTAGATATTTAGTGTTCAGTAATAGAGTGGGATCTAGGTATGCTAGTTACTTTTACATTTTAATAAATTTGTACCTGTTTTGACGATTTGAATAGAAAAATAGAGAGAATAATCACACTTGTCTTTATAATGGAGTACGACACCCAAAAACCACCTCTGGCTGCAAAGAATAAAAATTAATTTCTGTGAACAAATTCCTGCTTTGTATTAAGTACATGCAAATATCAGTGTATTGTTGTAAAATGCTTACTAAAGAATAAAATGTTGTCCTTTTCACGGTCTTCAAGCCATTTTGGAACCTTAAGGGCGATTTCTGAACATATTAAAATGGACGAAAACAGAGCGACACCCTATGAAAAAGGGCAACCACTATATGAACATTTATTTTAAAATATTACAGTACAAAGTATGGCTCATTAATGTATTACTTTACACTTGTACACTAATGTATTACTTTATCGTTATTTTCGTTTATAAAATTTTAAATACAATGTTTTCTTATTACAGTGTCTTAAAACAACCTAATACTACTAATAAAGTATTCCCCCCTGTGTAATTTTTCATAACTTCCAGAAAAAGACTTACTAAATCTATCAGGGCAATCGCTCTGGCACCTCCTTGTAAAAAGTATCCACAACACGGTTGGTGGCGAATGGATTTTATTTTTTCCATTGTACTCTTATCGTCAAATATTTTTCATTCTTAAAAAATATTTTAGTAGACTAAAATCAAAAATAGAACGAACTAATTATATTTATGTTGGAAGTAAATACATTTTGCCTTCCGAATCATAGAGGAAATCAATATTTTTGTTAATCGCACTAATTTTAACTTTGTTTTATTTTTCCTTACGATCCCTCGCGAAATAATGGTACACACTATTTCGTCCTCAACTACTATGTACATGCGTTCTCTATAAAATATTTTACTAATACAAAAATGTCAAATATTCCAGTAAATTCTACATCTTCACCTACCACAACATAAAATAACCCAGCTTATAATAATAAAATAAAAGTAAACAGGAACTGCTCAGTCAGGGTAAATTGAAATTGAAACACTTTTCCTTTAAAGTATTCTGGAATTTTATGTTGTGCTAGTTTACGCGAATGTATATTAAGATATTAAGAAGGGGAATACATGGGTATATAGGTACATATTAGAAGCAATATATCCTATCTGAATTCATGAAGTTGAAGCTTGGATAGAAATAAGTGCTACACATATAAACTATCCATTACTTTTTCTACTTACTTTCCTCTTTGTCTTCTTGTCAAGGAAAATTTGGTCACTATACATATACAGATATTTAATGTTAGCTTATTTTAGTCGTTACCAATATGTCATACCTATTACTGTTACTAAAATATGATCAACTGCTACTGCTACCATATAAAAATACTTATGCTAAATATATTGTCCCATTTTTCTGCATGCAATTTTTATGTAATGGGTACGCATTCGCAACTACCTTGCGGAATATAGTTCTTATTACTGTCGACAGACGCATTGTAATCAATGACAGTAATTATATTAGTTAATGCCAATGTATGTGCTGATGGAGGGTAATGACATTCTATAAGAAGAAAGACACTGAGCAGTTCTCTCGAACCACTCCTGTAATATTTAATATCAAAATGAGGTTAAATATAATGAATTATTACATTATTGAACTTCTAATGAGATTTTGCTGTAATTAGTATCCATTGGTTCATCCAGCTTTTCAAGAATTCCCATATGCGACTTTATCTTTTGCAACTCTACGCATATTTCTTCAAAAGTGGGTCTTTGTTCTGAAGAAGGTTGCCAGCACTGAATCATTAAGTCATACCTGCAATTATAAAGTCTTACTTAACAAAATACTTCATGTACTTAGGTAATGCATGGCCAATTTGGGCAACCTTAATTGTTTGGACAGTTGCCAATAAAGTCGCTATACCATATTATAGTATGTAAATGTAAAACATTAATTACAATTCGCTAGTTGAATTGTTTGGTTGGTGCATCCGAAGCCCCTCTTCCAATCTAGACATAAAATCTTTATTCCAAGTGTAGCCTGGGAAAGGAATTTCGGATAATGAAAAAATCTCCCACAATGTTACACCTTCGACAAGAGAAATATCATAAGGCAATTGTTAATAATTATTAAATCCTTTAGGTAGAGAGCCATTTTGTACGGTTAGTACTTTACCGTAGGACCAAACATCCGATTTAGAAGAGAAAGTCATATCTTTCAAAGATTCAATAGCCATCCATCTCCAGGGTAGAAGTTTCTGTAAATGAAATTAATAATACTTTTAGAGATAAGCTTACGGAAATACATATTTTTTGGCATTAATAAAATATATTGAATTCAGATACATCTTCCTGTTTAATGTAGTCGGACTTAGAATACTGATATATCTTTCTTGATAAGCCAAAATCGGTTATTTTTGCTATCTTTCCTTTAGCAAGCAAAACATTTCGAGTAGCAAGATCGCCATGAATAACCTGAGTAAATGGTAAAGGCTGTATTTTTCATGACTTTTATCGAAGTAAGTACATGCAACAAGTGCATCAAGCCATTCAATACCTACCAACCTTTCTTTCTGCTAAAAATCTCATTCCACTTGCAACATCAAGAGCCCAATTTAGAAGATCTGCTGTTGTGAACGAGTTTGTTGTTACTTTCACATTTGCATAGGAAGAAGAACTATTGAATATCAAATTGTGTGGTTATATTTTAATTTTTATTCAGAACGTTTGGAAATATTTCAAAGAATGCATAATAGAGTATCATGATTACACGGACTTTTCACATTTTAATTTTCCATCTTTGACTAGATTGACGAAAAGCCCCCTTCTTGATTTAAGATATTCATGTAGATTCCCATATGGACAAAATTCCACAATAATGAACAGTTTTTCTTGTGGAAATCAACAAAATTTGCACTTAGCTTTGGAAAGATAAGTCTACACCATTGTAATATGATTTGCATAATTTAGATATGCATGCATGGCCGGATCATTTTTAATGGTGAATATTTTATTCCTTACTTTCTTTAATATTCGATGTGCATGCTCCAATGAGATTTACAATGTTCTCATGTTGACTCAGTGAGGTCATTATCTTCAGCTCTCCTAGGAGTGTTTTAAAATAAGTGATATCTGCATTTGGGTTTATAGTTTTCAATGCCACTGTAAGAGGTGGATTTTCTGTCATTAATTTTGTTCTGTAAACAGTTCCAAATGCCCCACTTCCTAAAGGATTTGCCATATCTGCCAATTAAAGTAATAGTAGGTATTCTATATTAAGTAATGTGCACACGAATTTCTTAAAATCAAAAATTGCTAATAGGAAATATCCTGACCAATATCTAAACATTCAAACGCAATTTCAAAGTCCGTGTTGAAAGCTTGACATTGTACACTCTCCAATTCATCTCTAGAGATTCCTGGCTCAGGTGGATTTCCTTGTTCGAATTCCTCGACTTCAGCGTCTGTCAAACCGCTGAGTGCAGCATTGAACCCACCATATGATTGAATCTCCCGAATAAATGCGACAATCACCCGGATGCAATACAGTTTATACATAACATAAACAACTAGAAATGCTCTTACGACTCTGGATATATTGAATATAAGATGATTGGCAATAGCAATAGAAAGTAGACAAATATTCAACACAACCGAAATCATGAGCCAAATTTTGCAGTTCCTATCATTTCTCTAAGAAAGAAATAATAAAAAATTGTAATTGCAATCTGCAAAAGATATAAGTATATCTTGCAAGTTTTCATATAAAATAAAATAAGTATCCCTTACCTTTTTTGCGGACTTGAAAAGAAAAATGGAGAGGCAAATCACGATGGTCTTTATAGTAAAGTAGGATGCCCAAAATCCACCTCGCACTTAAGAATACAATCGAATCGGCCATTATACTTATTATACCTGGTACAATATAATTGTAGATACTATAATTCAAGACGTATCTTACCATAAAATAAAATTTCGTCATTTTTTCGGTCTTCTAACCATTGGGGAAATATTACTGCTATTTCAGAGCTTATCAAAATCATTGAGAAAAGAGCAACACCCTGAATAAAATGAGCAACACATTATATTTGACAGTATTATTCATGTCGCGCATAAATACTTTGTGTTTGCAATAATTAGTGCACAAATGTATTACCAAGTCTATCAGAGAAATAGCTCTAGCACCTCCTTGCAAAAAGTAGCCGCAGCAGGGTTGATGGCGAATAGATTTAATTTTCTCCATTATTATTATTCCTCTTCAATATTTTTCTATCTTGACTAAAATATAATGTAAACCATATTTGCAATTTTTAAAATCGAGTTATTCTTATGCACTAACTAGCAACTAATGGTATGAAAATGATTAATTTTGATCAAGATAAATTTCTAAGACAAATTACGTGTATGGCTTATTACACAAAATTGTATTTGTAATAGTGCCATGAGCCTAGCCAAAACCTCATAGCCCAAGTTCTACCACAAGTAAATAACCGAGTCTATTTATCTTCCGCAATGTAGGGAATATACGTACATGAAATAAAACATTCCTGCCGTCATTAGCAGGAAATTCAATATATTTTAAAACTTTTCCCTGTTAATGCTACTTATTGTTCATTTTCTAAGAACATTGATTGTACACATTTTCCGTTTTCTTTATATTTGTATTCTATGATTTTAATTATGTCCTACATTAGTGCATATTATGGCTTTTCATTTTAGAGATTATGAAATAAGATTCCTGTTCTAAAATAATCACAATATACATTACAAAATATTTTCTATAAAAGCAGTATTACAGTTTTATTATTTGGAAAATGTATTTTATTAGGTATGTAGTTTGACCATAAATTTTTTACAAAAGCTTGCGTACAAAAGACTCGCACTTAACAATTTAGGTAATAATGTTAGAATATTAAAACATTACATAAGGAAAAGATATTATTCTTTTGATCTCATTAAACAACAGGGTAGCTGGCCTGACTGGCAACTCCGCACTGATTCTTCTTATTTCTAGCCATTTTGATGTAACCACCATCTCCCCAGGTCGTTCCCCAAGAGTTCTTTACAAGCCAGTAATCTTTACCATCTTCAGTTCCGTATCTACAAAATGAGATAGATTACGGTTATTAAATTATTATTATCACATACACAATTATAATTACTGACACAAACCATAAAGTAAAAACTAGGACCACAAAAAATATAAATTAAGCTTACCCGACAAGAAGAACACCATGGTCCAATTCAGTTGAGCTGCATTTCTTTTCAACGTAAACACCCTTAGAGTAGAACTGGAAGGATTCATGTGATGCGTCAATAGCAATTGAGATCTGCAAAGGTAAAAAATAAATACGTAATCAATACACACATCTTTTCTAGTCTTACCATCATAAATGCCTAATAAATATAGCAATAATAATGTGTGGCAATTACAGGTCCGGCTGTTGCAACAGCTTCCTTCAATTTTTCCTCATCGCCACTTTGAACGTCAATGAAGCCTTTGTCGTCAGCTCCTTTGTTGGTGGGCTTGTATCTGCAAGTGTCATCTTCACCTTCATATGGGTAGGTCTTCTCAGTATCAATTCCATCATTTTCCTTGATGTATTGGAAAGCATTATCCATCAATCCTCCATTACATCCTTCATTTCCATACTTTCCGGAACAATCGACAAGATTCTGTTCACTGAGGGAAACAAGTTTTCCAGTTTTGCGGAAATGTTGTCCTTCCAATGCGCCAGTCTACCAATTGAAAAAAAATGAAAATAGTCAAATATCTCATTCGGGGATTTGTTTAAAAGCCATTTCATGGAAACCTAATTCTGAATCCAAATAAAAACTTACAGCTGAAAATGACCAACATGAACCGCATTGCCCCTGGTCCTTCACTAAAGTAACTGCTCCCTTTTGCCTCCAGTCAACAGTATCAGGTACCTTGACATGTTCTGGGGTGATAAAAGTACCAGCTTGCAAAAGGTGGAGGCTTGTGTTACGAAGCTCTGGTCGGTATCCATTGACACGGGAAGTGAATTCATGCAAAAGCATGTCACCGTACTTATTCATGGCTGGAAAAATAATCAAACAATGATATACTTCAGTATTACATTCTTATGGGTTCAGTCAGGCATGAATATTTAATACTTATTGCATGATGTATTGACATGAATGACGAATATATTTATGACAGCAATAAGTAAAGTAATCGTAATAAAAAAGTTTTAATAAATATCCAAATAAAATACCCAATGAGAATCCGTTCTCCTGAACATTGTGCTTAGCGATTCTGTGACGATTTTCTAAATAGATTTTCATCCGGAAACGATCCTCAACTTCGTTTGTATATTTCTTGCCATGAAATGACTGCAAATAATAAACAAATTCTTTCCATTATTACCACACTTTTCAAATTCAATTTGTGTAAAAATTTAACCATATAATTATATAGTGTATGGCCTTTCTGCGGTTTGTTTCGACTAAATTCATTCTTTATTAAATGCAGAATATACTGTTAAACAGTATGCAGAAATGTAATCTACCGAATTGCAAAGCAACAGCTTTAGCAAAACATTATGCATGACATTTAATGAGCAAAGTTACATTAAATGTAAAGAATGAGAATGATTCATTAGATTACATATCGCTAATTACACTATTAAATGGCTTGGGCCTTGCTATTTAATTTTAACAGTATGCTGTGTTGTGGTAGGCCAGGCCATAACTATTAATATTATGTATTGCGCATTTAAACCGCGTAAGAGAAAAATTAATAAAAATTTTCACCAAATACTGAATAGTACATTAAATGCATGTATAGAATCTTACTAAATTTTAGAACATACATGTTGCAATAAATAACGAATAAAAATTGCATAAATAAATAAATATGTCTTTCCAATATTCAAACTTGGCCATGAACGAATTAATTCATTATACATTTCATTTCATTATATGCCATTTTGCATTTTAATCCTCCGCTCCCAATCATATAGTCTAACACTGAACACTATGTGCATAATTTACTGTGATGGCTTGTCTTTAAGAGCACGATATCAAAAATTCTCCATCAGTTCAGTTATTATGCTAATAAATACTTAAAGTAATAATAATGCGATGTAATTACATCATAATTGGCAAGCAATACTTGTCTCGCGTCTCGACAATTACCTATGTGGTCAAAAAATGGAATGGTAGTAGTATGTAATACTTTTATAAGTAGCAAAATGCTTAACAACGGATAAAAATTTACCTTGAACTCATCCCACTCATCTGCAGCCAAGTTGAATAATGAGATCGCAGATGCAGATAGAATCACAGACAGGAAGACGACAACAAAGATTGACTTCATCTTTGTACTTTAATTACTCGTTAAAAATGGTACTAAATTAAAGGAATATTCCAAAACTTATCTGTAACAAAGAAATACTGTAATTTGTAAGAAAAATGGAAGCCTGCAGCAGTCAGCAGCGGTGGAATAAACTAAACTTGCAAATAAATGCAAAGTATTATAAGACAACTAAAACGGAGAACACAAAGCAATGTCAGCTGTTGCCTGGGAATTATTTCTCTCTTTCTTGTGAGTCCGCCAATACAATACTAAAACAGTTGATGAGTGCAGTTGGGCTCTTCTCACTTTTGGCTACGATTACGATATGAGGGAGTTTACACAATGCCAAGGCCTTAAATCAGACAGCTTTTCCTTTCCGCTATATACATGCATGTATACGTACGTACATACAAAGAAACTACACAAAACTGCTCACATATGTAGTAAATAGCACATAAAGTGTATCAATGAGTAAGCTAAAGCTGCAGCTAAATTTTAACGCATATAATATCTCTCTAGTATTACAAACCACAACTACGTAAAATATACAATTTCTATTTCTACTAACTGCACTATTATCATATTAAATAACCTATCCCAGTTTATGTAAGAGAGGAGGTATACATTTAGCATATAGAATGAGCGAGTTTTGTTGGGCTTAGATTAGATCATATATAAAGGCACAAGACAAATAACTACTACTGTACTGTACTGATATTTATTTGAGGAAAAAGACCATACGCATACGTAATATGTAAGTAAACCGCTCAAGCATCAAATGAAAATATGAAAGCAGTCTGGTTACTGGTTTGTTCTGTCTGCATCTTTTTTAGTTACTGTACCTACTTACACTATAATTTAGTAATGGAGATTACTTATATTTTTTGTTATTACGTAGTTTCATTTAAATCTTTATTTGGGAAGTAACCAATATGTATTTTACTATGTTGTATTTGTACTAAGTAGGTAACTACTGCTAGATACCATAAATTGCTCAACGTTAATGTTTACTATTGACTATCTATGCACACAAAGATTTTCATATCTATACAAATATTGTGAATTGAATACTATCATCTACTTGTCCATAAATAACGCAAATAACAGTATCTTTATAACTATAGTTAGCTCTTTGTCTATTTTCTACACATCTAGCACATATTCGTATTTGTTTACATGCAATGTAAGTGCAACTATCGCTCCTGTTGTATTGTATCTCTACTAGTATGTGTACTTTCAACAAAAGCAAACTAATCGTAGGCTTATTCTGGGAATCATTGAGTTAAGCTGTATTAAATTAATATCAACCATTCATTTGAGAGTCAATGCTATCAAGAGAGGAGAGTTCGTGGTGCTTATCTTATTATTATCATCAAATGTAAATAGGTAGCTATAACCAATTGTCGATTTTGATAATATAAATTGACATGGTGGTTATTAATACCTATATGTAGAATATTAATCTGTATATTAGACTTGTAATACGTAGCTAATGTTTAGGAGGAATGTAAACTTCTACTGACTGGCAGAACTGAGTCATCCTTTGTTATCTATGTAAATATATGTATTGCGAGTATATTAGTACTTTGGTAACTAAACATCCTCATATAATGACGACTACTACACTTACGCATCTAAATAGTTTTATAATTTAAATCGTATTTAAATGTCTTTGTAAATTGTAAGTAATATGGATTTCCTTATTGACCTTTGTACTCAAAAATATAATATGTAAATGTTTGTATTTGCTAGCTATGGCCACCCCCTGTGCCATTTTGTAAAGCCCATTATTTGTAACAAAGAGTAGCAATAGAAACATACGATAGGTTAGGTTACAATTTTAACGTTCGTAGTGTCACATACATCTCACATCAGTCATGTCTCATACTCATGCATCTGCTGCTTTTAGCTTTCCACTTGCGTAGTAGCCTACTTTGAGTAACTATTAGCTGTGCATGTACAAATGATATTCATTATATTTTACGAGAATTATCTGTAAATACTACAATATACAGTGAATACAGTCATAGTCAGCGAAACGGGAACTTAGCTCTTTGTCCAGTGGCGGAACTATAAATTTTGGGCCCCAGGGCAAGATTTAGTTCTGGGCCCTAAGGTGCAAAAATAGGATGAAATATGTGTATTTTGCCATTTATAATGTAATGAATATAGCATTTGTTTTATTAGCGAAACTAATAATAGAGGGTTAGCAAGGAGCTGACGCAAAATCTTTTGACAAATAATCCGACTTGCCGAGCAAATTCGTGGGAAGCTAACTAACGCGTTACATGTAACTACACAAACTTTTGCCATTTCAGATCTTCATGTCTAACTCAATAATGGGTCATCAAAAATGTCGAATTTTTCTGGAGAAGCCTTTACGGTCCTGCTCGGACACAGGATTCCCGGATTTTTGAATTACCTTCAAATTGAACCAGAAAAAAATTGCAGTTTTACGGCAAAAAATTTTCTGGTTTTTTTCTAAAACGGAGTTTTCGACATCTTGTAGTTCGTATTTCACAAAAAGCAATCATGTCTCCATCCCTGATAGCTAAGTTTAATTTAGGTAGCTCATTCATTCGGATTGATCAAATTTTAATTGAGTTTTTCATGAACTGGTGGAGTATGCAAACACAGGTATTTGCTAGCAGTACTGCCGGACCTTAAATGTTTTATTTGTTTTTGATACTGGGTTATTTTGATCTGTGTAAACGCGTCTAAGCTTTCTTCTTTGCAAACTTAACAACAAGACTGTCTATTTCCAATTCTGCTGCTTTTAATGCAGTCAAAATAAATGTGTCTTTCTGTATGTTATTATTGTGTTGTGCCATATAATGTCCTAATTATTTTTTTGGCCTTATGTCTAAAAGATTTCAAAACTTTTTATCGAAGGCCAGGGCCCCTCTGGGCCCTTCGGGCCCAAGGGCCCAGGGGCATTGCCCCTGCTGCCCCCCCGGTAGTTCCGCCACTGTCTTTGTCTTGCAACTTTGCACTTTGAATGCTGTACATCTTGCATTGACAGTGACTACTTTTATAATTATAATGATGAGCAAATGAATAAGTAGCTATAAGCTATAAGCTAAGCTACTGCTACCAAGAAACGAGAAATTAGCCTTTCATGCTAAACGCCAGCTACTACGAAGCATTATGTGCATGGACGAGTGATTACATCATCAAAGGATCAACTAGAAATCGTCATGTGACTCCACTATTTTGCACAAACATTATTTACGCAATTCCCTCTCTGCTCTGTGTTTGATACGAATTGCGTTATTACGTAGCTTCGTCGATATTTTGTTATGTGCATTTATTCAGCTTCTTCTATAAGCATTTAGTAGTAACAATGAAACAAGTTGTATGCTAATATACTATAGGTAAAACAAGTTGAAGTAGGTTCAGGATCAGGAGTTTGAACTAGTTTGCAGCAGTTATATCTAGATTACAGCATATTTTATATGTGCGTATACTGTACTGAAGATCTTTAATGCGATTAGTCTATTATTCTCAATCCAAATTTTATTAACATTTATACCATGCATGGCATAGATTTCTAATTTAGGAAGATAGTGCTGGTAGATATTTGTATTATGCCATATATTTCAGAACGCCTCTGACCTGTCATTTGATAATGACAAATAAATTGAAATAAATATAGAATTGACTACTACTACCTATTACACATTAAGATATCATAGCATTCAAAAGATTTAGAAACCTATTTTCATAGTGTGTGCCAATATGATTATACTATCCAGCTGGACACTGGTTAATAAAAACTAACCTGAAAAATTGACCCGGGTCAGTTTTTATTGAATTCATAAAAACTGACCGAGTCAATTTTTCAGGGTGGGTCAGTTTTTCGGGTCAGTTTTTCAGGGTGGGTCAGTTTTTATTGAATTCATAAAAACTGACCGGGTCAATTTTTCAGGGTGGGTCAGTTTTTTGGGTCAGTTTTTCAGGGTGGGTCAGTTTTTATTGAATTCATAAAAACTGACCCGGGTCAGTTTTTCGGGTCAGTTTTTATTAACCAGTCAGCTGGACTTGAGTAAAATGTTATAATATTATAATCTTATAAAGCATTATTTAGCATACTGGAAGGCAAGGGTACCCTGAAAAAAAAAATGTTTCTGAGGAGGGGCAGAGTACCCATCATACTCTACTCACTGACCAGTCCGCGAGGACCATTTCAGTAACTCCCGTGCAAATTCTCCCAGATACTCAAAGAGCATTGCTGGTTGAAAAAGAGGTACAATGCAGAGGACGGCCTGGGGGATCGAACCCTTGCCACCGTCGAGTGCTGCATGAAGTGCTCACACAGTCGAGTGGCCCCGACATTGAGCCACCTCGCGCCTCCTACTGGAATACACGCACCTAACGCACTGGGCAGAATAACGAGAAGCTATCAGATTATGCAAACACTTAAATAAATTGTATGCATTGCGACATTTTAGAAAGTTTTGCGACTCTTTGCGGTTTTGTCAGATGGGTTTTATGGGCATTTCACAAACAACTACATTAAATGGTATTTATGGCTCTTCTATTGTCAGTCGAATAGTTTTGCCAGATCAGGACAAAATAATATTTCAAAAATGAAACTGTTATGTCGTTTGCATGTGTTCATTCATATTAGTGTAACGTATATTGTAAATGCCCTCATAATGACTTCCATAATATGCAGAGATTGCATTTTAAATTCAGGAGGAGTTTGCTATGTAAGGCATTCTTATGTATTTAACTCATCATTTTAATCACACAAATGTGAACTTTATTCATTTTTGTAAACGAATATCTATTACTCCAAATTCTAAATATCATACTTACAGCTTATAATACATGTACTTTATCCTTTTATGTAGTACCAGCCCCACAAGCTTTTGCAACTGAATTAGTTAGAAAACTCCAGTTCTTGTTGACAATGTTCTTATGATTCATAGTAGAAATATTGCTGCAAACCGAAGTTTATAGCATGTTGTTCATAGCCACAATTACAAAGTTGCTATAATTAAATAAGCCATTATTATTTTGCAGAAGGTGAAGTAATAGTTAGTTTAGTCACCAAAAATAGTTTACATACATTACCAAAATGTATGTACAGATAAATATTATGCATCTCTACATGAGTGTAATGATATTATGATACTCATAACGTTCAATAAATCTATACAAATAGTAAAAATATAGATTTAAAGTTGCGACAATAACTTTAATTCGTCATTACTTAACCGTGTGTGTGACGAATTGACAATTTTCTCGTGACTATTAATACGTCACAAATAATAAGAATTAATTAGTATCTTCTTATATGTTTGGTTACGATTTTAGCAAAGTATTTATTATATTGTGGTAGTTTGAGGGAGCTATTATGTAAATATCACTTTTTGAAAATTCACTTACATATATAGTCTTACTTGTAAAGTCTTTAAAAATAGCATGTTAGATAATTACAGTAATATTAGTACACTAAATATGAAAGAGTATAATTACTAGAGAATATAAGCTCGGTAAACTATTTCTTTCCCGAGTTGCTCACATTAGAAAAATTCGAAGCACGTGCAAAGGGTCAAACAACGATAATTAGACATGTTTACTGAAATAACTACGATTCATCGACAACATGCAAACTATTTACTAGCCATTTGAAGACACATGTAATCATGGAACGCGCTGCGTAACTACGTAGTGTGCAAACAAGTAAATAAAAGTAGATAATATATCGATCATTAACTCGCGCCTTTATCAATCTATAAATAATAAATTACTAAAAGTAGATATATACTATAATGTTTGCTATCAATACGGTAATAACCACTCAGCCTGTTTATTGATTATGGTTAGTACTTTGGACTCGGAATTAAATTATTTAGACAGAATTTAATAAGGAAGACAAAGGTGTTTACATTAGATTACGATAAAATGATAACATTGTCGTTTTAATGATTATCACTTCCGAGTTACGGAAAATTTTATTTTTCTGTAAATACTATAATGAGGCTGACAAACATATTAATACTCAACCCTTTTTGCACTATATAATATTATTGTTTGAAGTAAACAAGATCACTTAAATATTAAAGGGTCTAGATTCTCCTTGCAAAATACATTTGCTTTGACAAGAAAATAAGCAATATAAATAAATCACATAAAGCGTATAGCAATTAAAAATTAAAATTAAAAATAAAGTTTGTACATTAATGGCCCATGAACTGAGAGCATGTAAAAGATCTATTTGTGTCTGGCTAATCATGTTAAAATCTTTTAACAGAGGCTTTTTGTTTTTATAGAAAGAATAAGTAGACTTAATAAATGCAAAACACATCATGGAATGCATACTAAACGTCTTATACAGATATAATGTAATACACTTGGCATGTAAAAAACCATTCCATCCTTTCATAGATTGAATTCATATGCTCATAGTAATACAGAAGTAAATAGTTTACTGGTAAATTAATACGCAGTTAGTTTATGCAAACAGATAAACTCAACCACATACTCACATAGTTATGTATTGTATCACTTAAATCCAGAAGACGCAAACACAATAATATTTGTTGAGTTAATCCCTCTAAGTGAAGAATGTGAGAACTATAACCTGTAAAAATGTATAGTAGCAGACATATACGATTTTTACGACAAATTTTACTACGGATGTGATATTATTGTACAAGTAAGTAGAAAAAGTTCCAATAATGTGAATGACTTTCTTTATCAATGACTAATGGCCGTGATGTCCATGTTAAATATTTATACGACCTGGTGACAAATAAATAACGTTTATGAATAAACTGATTTTCATAGATTCTGCTGAATGTGTAGCGATTTTACTAAAGATATGTACTTTTAATCTTGTTTCCTTTCCAACAGCTAAAATCGAATATGATATTTTTTGTTGGCTACCAGTGACAAATTGATTCAATTAATGTTATCTACCTATCATTTTAATCTTTTTATTTCTTCTGTCAATCACAAATATTTTGCTCTTGCAAATTGCGACTAATTGCAAATAGATTAAGCTATATATGTCTTACATAATAACATGGTCATTCTCATTCAATATAATGCATTCTCATTCTCACTTATTGGAATGGATTTACTTATAAATTATCCAAAATTTAAAGCTGAACTGAATGCATTGCGTATTACTCGTTCGTGAATTGTACACAAGAATAGTAAATGGTTTAAAATGGGATGATAAGGAAATAGCACTTTATAAGGAAAAACAATACTTACATTGATTTTAGTTCAATGTCTTTAATACATTCGGTTTAATTAAGTGAATCGGGGGCATGTGCATATATGAGACAAAATTAATCTAACAAGGAAGAGACTTGATTATTGTATGAAGATAACAATATTTAAGTGTCGATAGATCTGACATGAAACGTAAGTATAAGTTAATTGTAACATAGGCAAATTATTATACATTTCCATATCCTTATCCAAATCAAGAATAATTGATTATTTTTTTCAAAATTTCTCGTGAAATTGTTGCATTTGAAATTGACTCACAGATCTGTAAACTAATTACGTATGAAACATATTTTTATTCGCAGCCATCTCCTCATTCCTATAGTATTACTGTTTCTAGAAATTATCTAGAGTATAATTTTAACTTTGCAATCTAAAGCATGATGAAATATCTGACACAAATAACTATTGCTATATTGAGGTAGTTTAAAATTATCTGGAAACACAAATAAATTACAAAAAGTTATGTGTAAGGTTAGTTAGGTTAGGGGACACCTTATCTTGTAAAGATGACAAATGTCAAATGTCAACTACTCACTTGAGACCACGCTTGCACACAACTCTATTTTAGTTTCGTATTATCTCAAGTTACTTGTGTATGGATAGTAAAACTTGATAAGGAAAAATTAATAGATTTTCTGGATTCAATCTCCCCTTAACTGCTTCCTACTGGAATTATTTTTATCTCGTATTTCAAGCAGTAAAAACAGTTTTGATTATTACATGTGTTCTTCATATAGTACATGGGATCTTCAAATAAACATGTTTTAGCCCGCCCGAGTGTGCGAGGCTGGCTTATGTAATCGCAATGTCTGTCCGTCCGTGCGTCCGTCCGTCCGT
>JAQFYC010002040.1:0-28589 GCA_034694165.1 Tomocerus mixtus | reverse complement strand
CTTTCAATACCTAAAAAGATAATTGAAACATTTTGTGTCCATCCGGAGTTATGGCGCTAACGGACGGACAGACAGACGGACATACAGACGGACGGACGGAACGGTCGTTTACATAAAGTATTGTTCCAATACTTAATAAACATAAAACACAAGAACCTAAATAAAATATTTTGTAATACATAATACAATACTACAGCCGTTAAACTCCTTATGTGGTTAATAGATATATTTGGCATGCATTGGCATTAACATCGGGTAATTGAATTTGGAATAAACCGTTGTAGAAACGACTATACAGAAGAGTGAAACCGAAAAACCCGAAATAGTATTTCGCTTTTAGTTGACCGATTGTAAAAGTTATTGCAAACTGTAATTACAAAGCAGAATCCGAAAACAGATTTCGAAAATGTCTGTCCAATTCTGAGAAAAACTTGCATAACACACAAATGGTCTTCACATAAAGAGCAAAACTGCGTTTCACTCTTAATAAACACATACAAATCAATATCTATCAATTTCTGAAGCCCAAATATTGAAAAATGTCTAGAGGGAGGGATGCATATATATAATATATATCAGTACTTACAACAGAGACTATATAAAATATTTCCCACAAGAAATAGTATCCTAAAACATATAATTTCCTGTAGTAACCTAGGTATAAATATATCGCGTCTAATAATATGAATGTAGGTGTAGCTTGCAAGTAAGGCCAGATATTTTGATGTACATAAGTACACATACAATACAATACACTACGATTAAGTACACACGTTACTTACGACTCGTTTCGTCAGGCCAAAGCAAGACAGTGAGTACAGTAAGAAATTTTTATATTTAGTCACGTAGCTTCTCTCGTTTAGCCACTTTGGAATTGTCACATTCACAATTGGCATGGAACGAGCAATTTTTCGGGAAATGGAACACTTAGAAAATCAAAGGAGGACGAATAGTCTCATGAAAATAGTCGTGTTGTGTTGCATACAGGATTTCTAGTGTACTGTATGTACAGTGTACTATTTATGTGCCATCGTTCACTTTAGTCCAGGAAGGATAATAACCACATGGGACCCAAGACCAGACCAGAAGAGCAGAGGAACTCCTAGTACACTAGTTCTTCCTTCAAAATTTAGCTTCGTAGTCTATTTTCACGTTTAGTTAATTCACAATGGCTCAACCCTACCAAATTAGGATTCTTTTCCTGTTCAATCGCCCTATTCTTCAATTTTTGGGGAAAAATCTCGTTACCAGGCTCGGGAGTCTTCAATTTTTGTGTTTTTAACGAAATATTTTCCAGTTATTGTACCTTTTTCAAATCTAAGATTAAAAAACTCAAAATTTACATATTTTTCTACAAGTAAAAAGATCAGGTTATTAATTTCAACCTATTTTACTCAATGTATTTGTATCAGGTAGAATTATGAACTGCGATTTAACATCTATCATTTGTAATGTAGGTACATTTGTGTTCCTGATGTTAATAAGTATCACTTCATATCAGACACTTAATAGTTAATACATTATTATACAGAATACACAGATAACTCACCCCAGATTCGGGTTTGTTACTTTGTACCGCACCATGTTTCCAATAATGTTTAATCATTCCGTCCCTTTGTCATCTGAGATTTAAAGTTGCTTTGCTTGGCTTGGGTTGACTTTCCTGGTTGTAAATATGTGTACGGCTCTGGTTGCATCAACAGAACAGAAAGAGCAAAGTGTAAGTACATACACACTTTCATAGATACCCTACACTTTCATAAAGCCGTAGATAAGTGTAAAGTGTAGCAGTAGCTCGACCGGCAGACAGACGATGAGTTAAAGTCATACTTTTACTACTGGCTTTACAATTTACAACACGGGACACAATGTTACTACACATATACAAGTATACAACATAACCAAAGGAGTATAAAGCCTCACCACATCGGAACCAAAGCCGAGAGAACATTAGTCAACATCAAATGTCGGGAAGTCCCTCCGCCTTTACATATGTAAATGTCATTGTGCGGCTTACTCTTTGTAGGGACGTTTATTGAATTTGTATCGACATTTTTGAAGAGGGAGGATGAGGAAACTAGATAGGCTCGCCTCAGTTCGTTCAGCTCATCTCACTACAACAGGCTCTGTGTTACTGTCCTGTGAATTAAACTGACGAGAGTGAGTCGAGTAGTTGAGTGAGCTGATGGTAATGCCGGAAAGACTAACTAAGTAGATCGAAACTCGTTCTCCTTGTCTAGTTGATTTCTGGAGACAGAGATAAAATATGCTGATCTAATGAAAGGGGTTAGCCTACTTATACTACCTATACTGTACTTGCTCTGCTTGGGCTTTGGTTTAACTTTAAGCTAAACTACCTTATCCATTCAGATTCAGTTCCTTCACGATTTAAATATATGAATATGTACTACAGATATGACAGAACTGGTATACCGTATTTATCAAATTAAGCCCTCGGAGGAATTTCGACACTAAAATATTTCACTGAGGAATTTATTTTCAAAGTGCAATTTATGAGAAATGTTTATTTTTGTACACGCTATCTACCTTACCAAGTTACCTGGCGCTATCTGGCGCTATTTACACATACTTGCAGTTTAGACCATAATTAATTCATTACCATTACCAATCTTAACATATATATCGTAAATGTTATGACCTGACCAGAATTAAAACACTTACTATACAAGTATTCATAAAACACACAAATCCTTAACTTATTTCAAATCGGAATGAGCACTGGCAACAAGTGGCAATTATAATCGTCACGTAACTTTTTGCGTGCATGATTAGTCTGTAGGCTGTCGTTAATGAATGTTAAACGTGGGGAAAGGCAATTAATATATAATGCTGTATGTATATTTAACAGTAATCTTCATTTGCTGTTCAACTAATTAGTATCTGAAATCTTTTTTAAAATTACCATGTTAACAAGATTGCAAGACGTACGACGTCCTGGTAAAATGAGAAGCTGGGAAATATTTTGATAAATACGGTATGTAAAGTACCTTTCGATTTCTAACGTAAAGTACATAACGTAACTTAACTTGCTCAAGTTTGCTCATTCACTCATCCAAAGCTAAGGCAATCGGGAAGTCAAGTCAAGGCAGTTCATTTTGAAAAGAAGAGTTGAGTTGAGTTGAGCTCATCTCATCCCAATCTGATTTGTATGCATGACCTATGTAAATCCCTGGAAAGCGTATTTTTACGCACAAGGCATAAATTCTAGGATTCTACATCCACGACAATGAGTCCTAGGTTTTAGGTTTAGGTCTCCACAAGGAAACCTAAATAAATATACATACTATCTAAGGTATACATTCACTTGCTCTATAGTTTTTTGCCCCATAAACATGAAGTGTGGTTTGAAGTGAGGAAGGAAGGGTTCCACTTCTGTAGTACTTACTTAAATATTGTACAAACTAGTATAGCATCCATATATTATGGGAGAATATATATTTCTACTATGTTACTTATAAAGGTACTTACTGTTACAGTTCCATTATTATACATAGTATATGCGATGATCTTCTATCTGAATAAAGAACAAAGCCCGAATATTCAGTTTCGCTGCTCTTGTTTTCTGTTAAATATTCTCTGTACATTTACATTTGGTGTGTATGTGTATGTATTTATGTGTATGTACTTATTTACGTATGCAATAGAGTTGGAGAAAGTAAGGAATAATAACATTACATATTATATGAATATGTCCTCCACTCTTTTCCGCTGTGCTTTCCAAATTCAGTTCAGTTCTCTCTCTTGTCGCCAATGAATGCCTATCACACTCCACAAGACACATTTATGCAAAAGACTATAGTTTTTCCAGCCTTCCATCTCTCTCGCTCCGTTTGTTTTGTTACACTTACTCACATCGGGATCTTTGTCCAAACTATTCCTGCTGCACATACATAGAAGTTTTATCGTACATATTTGTACATATTATAACCTATCTGTAATAATGTGTAGCATATTTTATGAGTTTTATATTAAAAATAGCATAACCACTACTACATGTAGTATATCTGAAAAGCATGCATCAAAATATTATGAGATTCATGCTGAACGTTATGTTGGTTTATTTGGTTAGGAATACTAATATTTACGTATAGTTACTCAACATGTGTGGAATGGGGTTTAGCGGAGAAATATGTAAGGGTTAAGCAGGCAAAAATTATTTTTGTTGTGTAATAAGCTGTGTATCCTATGCATTTATCCTGTCTTCCGGGAAGCGGAGAAGGAGACATGTAGATGTGTGTAAATGTAGATAAACCATGCACTACATCCACCAATATACATTGTTAGTATTGCTTTACATATATTCTTCAGCTCTGGGACAATAGCACACATAACCAACTGAATGTAATAGTATGTCCATAAGTTCATAAGCATATTAACACCCGTTTCCATAATAGTAATAAATAAACCATTGTAAAACGGATGGAACAAAATGTCGGAAAATTATAACGCGACAATTATGTAACTTCACTTTTGCTAGAACCACAGCATTCAGTATAAAAAATTTCAGATCCATTTTTCAAAGCAATTTAAGAGTAATCATTATAGTAGACAGTTTTGGGAAGACGGACAGACAGCAAAATATTTAAATACATATCCAAAGGATACAAAATATTCTAACTCTCGTCTATATTAATTCCCATTTTACAGTAGTTAAATATTTCTATCGAAGATTGAAGGTTAACCTTGACACGTCATGAAATACTAATTGGGTTAACCCCCATTTTAAAAATAATCCGCACAAAATAATGTCGCACAAAGGAATGCTGGTAACAAACATGGGCAGAGCGTTCCTATAAAGTGTTGTCCGATACTTAATACTGCAACTAATATAAATAGGTATATAATACTGATTTGCTCCCTATACAACATATATTTGCAATGTGATATTTGAGAATTGTGTATATAAAAGGACAAAACATAACAGGACAGCATTACATAATATTTCCTTGTCTCCGTCTCTCTTTAGCAATGATAAATGGCCGAGATTGTGAACTTTGTGGTTGACTGATGAAAAAATATGATTTACATTGTCGTATGGAATGTATTTAGAAAAGACTCCCTGCGAACAGTGCACAAATACAGTAGGCTTGACTTAACTTTGCAGCATCAGGCACCACACCATGTTACACTAAGGCCCATAAGGCCATGGTAAGATCAAATAGGACTCACCAATGAATACAAAAGGATTGTTAAGCTAAAGGAAGCTATAGGAAAATAGGAACTCGTTTTTGAAAGGGATGTGTTAGTTTCGTGCCTTGTTCCTTGCTTGTGTATTGCATCGTGTTGCGCTGTGTCAAGTCCCGTGGCCCTTTATTAGGATTTATGTTCCCCTCTTTTGCTATTTTTCTGTTTATTTAGATTTGCAGAGGATCATTCATTACTTAATAGTATCAAGGTTATGACTGTCCTGTCCTGAATTTTTTGCGTCCAGTAGAACAACCCTTCATTTTCAGTTTAGTTCAAACGTTATTAGTTCCCGTTCTAGATTGCTGCATGTATGGATTAAAAAGTTGTTCTAAGTTCTATATTCTAGCTACAGATTACAGATGCAACAATTTCATCCAAAAGTAAAAAAGCAAGTTGGCTCCAATTCCAGTACTGCTATAACCTTACTAATAATCGCATTTTATAAAAATGTCCTGTCATTTCGTGCATGTCCCTTTGAAAATT
Organism: Tomocerus mixtus; assembly: GCA_034694165.1. Lineage (NCBI taxonomy): Eukaryota > Metazoa > Arthropoda > Collembola > Entomobryomorpha > Tomoceridae > Tomocerus > Tomocerus mixtus. The sequence continues at coordinate 22,898 of JAQFYC010002040.1, read as the reverse complement.
AAACAATAAACAAGTAGAACATCATAATAGGAAAATAAATATCGGAAAACGCTATAACTTCTGAAGTTTAGGGGCTATAGCGTTTTTCGGATGCTTAAATAGTCACTATTTACTTCTTAGATAGTATATTGCACCAAAAAGACATTTTTAAACATGATGTTACATGTGGCAATGTGACTTCAAATGAGTTTTTAAAGTTTACAGTTTGTTTTCAGTAAATGTCAATCTAATTCTTTCTGATAATAACTTTGCTGACTGCGTTGACTTCTGCACTAGCAAATTACTAGGCAAACATTACTTTTTCCTTTTTTCTATCTGCCTGTCCTCTGTCGCTGCAAAATAATTACTCTTGTTTAAGTAAGTGAATCTTGTGAATTTATTCTAGCCTGTCAATGTCACTCACTCAAAATAAATGGACAAGAAAGTATTTGCAATTGTAAGTCATTCCGAAATGTATACATTTCATGTATAGTCAGCCAGCTCCATACTAAAAGACACACAGGGATATATTTACTATAAGAATTACATGGGTAGTAATTATTACGATAGGGATAATGTTAAGCAAAATGTTCTCCATTCGTATTCGTAAAGAAAATCTGTTTGTTTAAGGAGAACAAGTGAAGAAACAATAAAACAAGTAGTTAGCAAAGGCAGAGCACACATGTCACTCTGTTAACGCTAAGCAAAAAAGGATAGAAAAAGGATACAAGTATATATTTAATAGTTTCGTGTAAAAGGGCAACATTTATGGTATCAGTATTGTTTGTATCTGCACATATGTACATGGATGTAAACCTAAAGCCTAAAATGTAACTTAAGGATGCTAAGCTTTACTTTACTTACAACTTACAGTAGACTTACTTGGCTTAGAGTGATAGTTGACTTGGCTTGACTTAAATACGTAGACTAATGACTTGAGCGAAACGAGAGTAATGTTCTCATATCAGTTGCTTTGGTTTTTGCCCCGTGTTTGGCAGAAGTATGTATTCGCTCACATACTAAGTATATACTATGGAAAACAGAATACCCATGATGATGATTCTTTAGTTAAATACCTACATGTGCATTATGTATGTATATTACTTACATAAATACTTAGCAACAACTATACTTATTGTGAAACTGGCTCAGTCCTTCTTGTTTCTTATACATAGTTTTGTGTGTGCCAGTGCCACACAGAAAACTTTTTGGTTTCGGTATGTCGAATTGGAGAAAAATTACTTGAGCATGTGTTGGTGCCAGGCCAGGCCAGGCCACTGCCACGTTCTGTGGATGAGAGCACTCTTCCTCTACTGATACTGTAAGCCTGCAAGCTTTCAGCTTCGTTTTTTCTTATGAAAAGATTAATTACTGCGGACATGACAACAGTCAGACTCTGTACAGCTGCTTAGATTTTGCGGATTGTCTTTACAGATACAGATACTGGTTCACAGGGGCTCCTGGAGGCCAAATGGATTTGAAACCTCAATCCTAAGTATTTCTGTGGATGTGGCTTATTTTAAGCATGTTGTACTGTACTACTATTATTTATTATTAGTCAGCTATTTTAATTACAATTAGTACAATAGGTAGACATAAATGAATAAAAAAGGTTTTTAGTTCTTATAAATGTTTTAAAAAAAAAGAGTTTGGGAAGTTTAGTGTTTTAAAATTGTTTTATTTTTAGTCATGCCAAAAATTTTCTGCAAATATCATTGTACAGAAAAATGTTATGGGTTAATGATTGTATGCTGCTTACAAAGAAAGCAAGTGTGCAAATTAAAATAAATATTAGATAATTAAACATAGATGCCAATATGAAATGCTAATGTAGTTGCCAACAGAAAATTAAGATGTAACTTGCACGATTGCTATGTATTACACAATTTCGTGCAAAAGTAGTATTTTTCTGACGTTCTTGTTGTAAAATTGCTTTGCACAGTAAATACCAAAAAATTTACTTTACTATTATGATGTGGACAATCTGGACAAGTAATAATCTATAATATTACTTCGGTGGTGCATTTAAATAATGAATTTACGATATTTTTGACTTATTTCAAACACACGTTCGCAAAACGGCGAGCATACGTCTTCAGTCCAGTGAGAGCATTTTTAGTAAATTAAACTTTCGGTATCTGGTCTGGTATATTGCTAGTAGTTGTAGTCTGTAGTTGTGAATTCCATTGGGAAATTCATCCGCTCCTACTTTATTTCATCTAGAAGTCGTAAATTACTCGTGGAGTGGATATCCCCTTCTGCTCTGCCCTTCCCTACCTATCTTTACACCCGATTCGTACGCTCTGACAACAAGAAGGGGTCTTCTCGTCTCGGCTCAATCCAACTAATTGCGTGTACATTATTGCGGAGGATTTTTGTTGAACAAATCTGATTTAATTGAATTACACATGTATTGCATTGGTGTGGTAGTGTAAGTAAATAGATTACAACATTATGTCTATCTGTTTGCCTGGTATTATATCTTTCAATCAAGATCAGTTATTCGCATTGTGTGCATCAATGTTATGTTTTATCACAACACACTTTCATACTCATGATTCTGCTGAATATATAATACCTATATCACTATTATCTGCAATCTACTTTCAACAGTACATGAACCTCTAGTAAATCTATGTAAACATATACAATAAAAATAAAAATACATAGAAATTAATTTTATTTTATTGAAATTCACTCCACACTACTTTTTTGACTGAACATTTTGAAAGCAGTGGTAGTAAATCAGAATTAAAATCATCTTTCTGTTGTTATATACTAAATATATACAGTATTGCGAAATTTAATACATATTTAGTGCATTTGATTTTCTTTACACAGTAGGACATAATGATGAGGACTGGCAAGCCCATCGTTCAGGAATTTTTACTTGGACCAATGAAAAAATGTTACATTTGTACAAAATTCTTCGTTCGACAATTCGAATGATATAAGTTTTAGTAAGACGAAGTAACAATGTCATTAATAATCACAAAATGAAACTTACCTACTATTGACAGTGCTACCAGACTTCCGTCATCATTATATTGTCCTACCCTGTACAAATGAGATTTTCGAAATAAATGTGTAGTATATTAAATCTTGCTACTTCAATTGGTATACAGATATTTCTTAGAAAATCGTAGTTTCGGAGGTGTAAGCCCTGTCCATTATCCTGCACTATATTAGAGAGCAGAGTGCAGAGCACACTAATATGGCAATCAACTTCATTAATGAGCCTGCAAGTGGCTTTCCCCATCATTACTTTTTCCTTTCTCCCTAGGAGCGGCCTAACCTAAGGTGTTAAAGTCACGTTCCTTCGTTTCTTTCCTTTCGCATCTGAAAATACTACCCGCAATTGTACACAACATTTCGCTACACTACAGTACACTACAAGACTACAACTAAATAATATCAAAGTATACAGTAGGTTGTAGGTGTACAAAAAGGGCAAAAGAGTAGTGTATGCTATTATGTAATACATCTTTTGTACTATTAGCTTGATATACTTAGCTAACTTCTTTCACACATACCTTTATGATAGATCATAGAAAATAACACGAGTCTTATTTCCTAATGCGTAGGAACTGAAAGTTGCAACTCTGAACATTGAAGAAGGAATCTAGCACTACTACAGTAGTGCTACTACTAGAATACCATACCACTAACGATAAACGACTTCCGAAAGATAGTCTCGCTGTAGTGAGCAGTCGGCAACTTCTTTTTGTGTGAATGTAATGTAATGTAACGTGGACTTTCACTCAAAATGGAAACCAAACCGTAGAGACCAGAGATGTGTAGCAGACCAAAAGAATCTTAGTTATATAATCTGTATATGTCCGAGGACTAATAAGCACTAATCTTTACCCAAGAACTCCGATTTTGGTCAATCTTGTTATCTATATTCAAGGTAAAATGCATGATATTCATATTTTAGATGATACAAAACGTTTATGGTTTTAACAATGATGTATGCAAACATTGATAGGAAAAAATGTTATTTAGCTTTCTAAAGTTATTTTAGATCTTTACATTTTTGAATTTTAAAACAGCACAGTTTTTGGGACACTTCACTTAAGTTTCCTAAATCAAATAAAAGTGTATCTACAATTTCAGTTTTCATTTCAAAATATTTTCTACTTTTTAGTTTTCCATAAATAAATTCTACACCTAACCATGGAAAGATATGATAGCCAAAGCATCGATAGAATTTTTTGTGATGTACGCAAGTAGTTGTTTATAATGTCAATTAAGCTTGCGTTCTTAAATTTTTGGAATTTTTAAAATGGTAATTTCGGTGTGGCTTAGGTTAATAGATTAGATTACAGGATTTGACCCCTGTTTTAACTATCCTGATTTTTTATGTCTAATTGACCTTGATAATATTTCTTTTAAATGAATATTTGCAAGGTACTATTGTAATTGGGGGCCAGTGCCTACTGGGTATTGTGAACCTACCACATAAATATGTACGCTATGTAGGTAGTAGGTAGGTATATATAAGATATTAAACTATATATAGACTGTTGAGGTGTGAGTGTCCATATAACTTGTTCTCTTTTAGTTAGTTAGTTAAAGAATGAAAGGAGAAAGTCCTTCAGAAGTACATAACTGTAGGTAGGTAGTAGGTACATACATATCGCAACATAACCAACTTGACATGACACGCGTTCCCTGAGGAGAAAACGAGATGTGATTTCACGATATGGACAGGACAAGAACAAAACGAGAAACTAGAGAAGAGAGGGAGTGAGCAAGATTCTACTTATAAACATTTTTCTCTGTAATATTCTTCCGTAATACTTCTATTCACTATGAGATGAGAGTGGGCCTTTTCGTTTCGTCCTGTCCTTACTTTTCTTAAGTTTCTCCATGAGTATGAGTACATCTGAAAGGAAAAAAACTACATGATAAGAGAGGAGGAGGTTAGAAATGGAACTCTTGTTCTATTTCTACTTATTCTAGTAGAACCAGAACCGCCAACAGAAACCTCAGAAGAAAGTAACTGGCAATCAAAATGGTGATTAGATTAGAATCTGTGGTGATGTGAGATGGAACGAACTGAGGAGCTCAACTCAACTCTTTTACTTTCTTAGTACATAACTACGGAGTTATAATCGGAGAATAGAAATAGAGTTTCCTTTCTGCTCACTCTTCACCGTTCACGCTACTTTCTCTCCCTATGATGTATCGGTCTCTTTATATTAGTACTTTAAGAGTGAGTACTTATTATTGTGGTGTGGTTCTTCTATAAGTATATGAGTGGACTGGTGTGGTGTGGTTTGGTTGTGTCATGTAATGTAATTGTAGGGAAGGGGGAAAGAAATCCAACCAAAGCACACGCACCGATCATCACAAAAAAGAAGTGGAACAAGGGAATGCTGGTGCTGGACACTTCAGACCAGACCAGTCCAGTCAGTTGAAATTCTTCATCAAGTACCTACTCGAATACCTAACTAATTCAAATCAATACTCCCAGAGTTAAAGGAGGAAGAAATGAATACCTGAGTACATACCTCTGAGCTGGTTCAATGTGGTTGTGTTAATTAAAACACGAATCCCATTTTGTTGGTAATTTCCCCAGATTTCGGTAACAATATATAATAAATCTGTTCAAAATTCTGTCGTAAAGAGGTAGAGTGTTCAAAAGTATTTGCTAATAGATCTAACATCTAATGAGGGGAGGACAAGACAAAATTTTGCAGAACTGCTAGTATATACTAGCTGGTAACGTATTTAAAGATAAGTTATTCATTTATTTCAAAAATCCGTAGCTTAAATACCTTTAACAAACAAAATATCTTATATATTATTATTAACTACATAAAATAATAGATAGCTTGTTCCAAAGTCGGTTTTTATTCTAATCTTGTAATTACTTTTCAAAATGATTATTTGCCCTGTAGGTTTATTGTAGCAATTGTAGGTAGGTGTCTGTTCGGAATGGGAATTTAATTAGCAAACTACCTGAAAATGATTTTAACACTATTAATGAATGGTCTAGATTTTTCACACGCTATTGTCACAATATCTTCCTAGATATATATTTTTGGAATATCAAGCACCTAGTAGTACCTATATCTTTCTGTAACTTGTGTACGTTAAGCTATATATAGTACCAATCACTTAAATCCTTACAAAAATAGCGATTTTCTGGTAGTAAAAGTCTACGAAACTAAGAATACTTATCACAATCGCAATAGTCAGGTATTATTATTTAGCAATGAATTTTATAAATAATTTTTGTATGCTCTTTGATAAACATATCTATGTTACTTACATATAGCTACCCGAATTCTATAAGTACTGACATTTTGAGTGTTTTTATCATCCCCTTGCATACATTGTGTAGTATTGCAAGTTTTTTTCAGATGCTATCAATCCTTGTCCACGTCGTCACATCAAATACATAGAAGAAACAGTTGCATTATTGTAAAGTAGCGAACAGAAATTGTGAATCGAGTGTTGCAGCAGTTAACTAACTGATTTTATAGGAGAGTAGGCACTGAAGCAACACAGTTACATGTATATAGTTACTTACTGTTTTATTTACTTGCTACACATTGTACATATGTCACAACAGATTCACACACGTGTAGTGTATAGGGTGCAGCTCGATAAATACTTGACTTAGATGATGGTACCCCATGATACATTTATTTGGTAGAGAGAGAATAGAGATAGATACATGAATCCAAGCACTGCAGTGATGCGATGTGAGTGCATTACATTACATGAATGAGTGCTCAAACTGAGGAGTTCAGTTTGAAAGTCGAAAGATCAGAGAAAAATCTCGAAGCGTATGTCAGAGTCAGCAACAATTCGTTTGCAAGGTTGGCTGAGCAGGCTTTATTCAATTTGCTCAGCTCAAAGATTTCCACGGATGAGCATGAGAGGAGATGCGATGCATGGGTTCGGGACTCTCCTCTATGTACTTTACTATATTCGGGTTGTGTGTGTGTGATGTTATGCTATGTTAGTTCAGTCCTATGGAAGAAAACAATGCAATTCAATGTTCAAGAATCAAATTCATGATTTTATGTTTTCCTCTCTCAGTGTAATGTAATGTGGGAAGAGTTGAACAGTTGAAGTACCAATTGTTTGTATATCAATTTATTATTCTCTATCACGGTCGTTTACTCTTCCTTCGGTTTGTAGTTTTCTCGCAAAATACAATTCAGAAACATAATGCTCAATGTTACATGAAAGTCAAGGTACCTACTGCTGAATTTAAGTCTTCTTATATAGCTGTCAAAATTTCTCATATCAGGCCGGGTGAGTAATTTATGTAAATAGTTACCTGGAGGAGGGAATTAAAAATTTTATTACTTAAATATTTCCGTCCTGTGAAACACTTTATGTGATTTTTTTAAATAAAAATGTATGTTAGTTGATAATGTGTTGTAAATGGGGCAACATTAATAAGACATAAGCTTAGTAGCACTGGGGGGAAATATTTAATGTATTTAGAAAACGTTTAAAAAAGTTCGATGTGTTACACAGATTTCACTTTTATTTGCAAATGCTAATTTTTGTCTATTTTTAGCGTAAAACTGAATTTTTACATGTTGCATCTAACTTACAAGCATCAAGAGTACAATAGTTTAGTTTGCAAATTTTCCCATAGAATATCCTTGGAGTAAGGATAAGGAGCATAAATTACAAGTCCGTATCATCCTGACTTAGGGAATGGTGCATTTAGTTATAGTAGCATATAGGACATTTAAAGCAAGAATTGCAATGGCATTAGTCAACCATTGTAATTAAGATAGTTTGAACCTTTTTGGTAATACAAGTACTATACTAAAATATATTTAAGAAGTTAACTATGGATCATTAAATTGAATAAACGATTTTGCTCGTTAATTGTTATTGCACCGCTTGCGACACAGTTAATTATGAATGTGCTCAATTATTTATTATATCTATTCATAAGCAGTCAAAATATAATTGGTTGCAGTTGCACCAATTTAAAATGGAAAATGAGGTCATTAAAGGAATTTGATTTACGTAAGCCCAGTTTCCTAGCGCCTTTAATATATTTTGACTGTCAGTTTTTCAGCAGCTGCATATTTAATGATAAATATATGCATTAAACTTCTGCTATACACATATTATGTACACTGTACGTATATACGCTTGCTTCAAGATTAAGATAACTTGCATAATAAAATCGCAGTTGCTTACTTACACTTACACTTACCCAGACTGTTGAATTAGTGAGAATGGAAATTGGACCGTTTGGACTTCTTTTTACCTCCTTATTAGTTACAATATCTCTAATCGGTAAACTCAGTTTATATTCGCTTTATTAAGTAACATTATTTATTAGATACTGCCGCAAGTAATTAACTATTTTAATTATTTACACTAGTTCATAAATTATGGCTATAATATAAATCAAAATATGACTAAATTTGGTAACATGGAAATAGTGCTGCAAAATGTGTCCATTGTGGAAGCAGGTTTTCACAGGACAAGGCTAATAGGAACTCAAGAATTCTGTAAAGAGAAATGGAATGAGTGTATGAAGAGTATGGAACATTTCTAACATTATTATTATTGTACTTTTATAAAATACTCCAGAAAACATGTTGATATTTAATTTTTTACTTACTGTAAAGGATACAGGATAGAAACTGCTGCAACTTGCAATCAAAGAATTAATAGGAAATTCATGTAAGTGTATTTTTAGATAATTAGACAGAATCTTACACGAGTAAGGCAATTTTTATGTTGTGTGAAGTGAATTTACAAAATTGAAAACCCACATAAATGAAACCAAAGATAAAATTAATTTCATGTGAATTATCCTTATACAGGTGCCAAAGCAAGTTTACCAACGAAGGCTAAGGATAAAAGATAATGCGGCGATCTAAATTACTAGCCCTTAATTTATTTTATTTGTTATGGTGTGTATTATAATTAACATTCGAAATTAGCCAACCTGAACCTATTTAATCTAGTTTAAAGAAAAAAATAAAACAATTGTACAAAATAATTTTTAGTGATATTTATTTAATTTCTTATATAAAATATTTATTTTGGTAATTCAGAAACTGCTTTCGCTATGAAGTCGTTATGCTAGGAGGCGCGATGTCGATCCCCAGCAGCTTCTTAGAGGCCCATTTTATCTTTGGATTTACTCTAAATAAAAATGAAGTAAATATGTGTTTATATTGCATGGACAAAATATCAGTTTTGGTACCCGTACTGAGAAAGTACATTTGTTGTGTAAAAAATGAATAGAAAAGTAGTAAAAAAGTAGTTGACTCTTACAGTGTAGAAAATGTGCCGATAACATAGGACATAAAAGGAAGGTGGATGTAAGTAGAATTTCTTCTCATTCCATCCACGATACACTTTGCAACGTATTCAGGCTCCAACAGTCTCGGCATAACGGATTGAAATCTAGGCAATGCATTTAAATGTTTCTCTTATTCTATTCTGAATGCATTTATAGATTTCTAATGCACGTACATTTGTTTTGTGTTGCGTTTTATGTTGCATCTCGCTATCATACATCAGGGCATTACATTAAGCTAAAGTTGCAATAGAAACTTCAAAGGCAGACTGAGACTACTATTCTAAAGTGTATATTTTGAGATGTATTCACGTCAAAACTTGTGTATAAGTACGTCGTAGGCCAACTGTGCCGGTGACTTGACAATTCGCCCAATGCGACAATTCGCCCAGGCGACATTTCGCCCAACGACAATTTGCCCATTTTAATTAATAATAAATATAGCTATCTTATATATTTCCGTCAGTTTGTATTCAGGAGTACCAGGTTGGGAAATATTCATGTATTCCCATTTCTGTAATTTAAACATTAACATTATCGTTGGGCGAATTGTCGCATCGGGCGAATTGTCGTCTGGGCGAATTGTCGTGGAATCAACTGTGCCATCAGGCATTTTGACAAAACATAATTGGAACTCTGTTTACAACGAGTATTATAATCACAGGGATAAAAAAGATTTCTCATGGCTGAATGACCACTTATTAAATTTTTAAGTTTTGGATTAAAAGCTGAGATATCTTAGTAGATAGATTAAATTTAAAATGTTTTTTTGATTCCATAATAAACCATCGCTATATTCCTTGTGTTTAAATTCTGTACTAGTATTAACTATAATGCCAAAACGATCGTACATACTGCTATATTTTAACATTGTGTCCTTTATTGCTAAAAAAACCTAAACTTCTATTAAAATGTCGAAATTGTAAATGGTAACACTTTAGATTATAGACACTGAAACTGAGTATGGAAATATTTGGCCCTCATATCTGACTGATGATACTTAAGCCAAGCCACTGACATATATAATATATATTTAGAGAAAGACAAGACACTCACCTCGATACAACATTATTTTGGGCCATGGAAGTATTGACCTGGGAAGGGTAAACAGTTGTTAGTTTGATGTCAGGCTTTTCGGGGTGATGTTTTAACTCTTCACCCAATGCATCCATGTACCCTTGTACAGCGTGCTTTGTGCTGCTATACGACACAAAATTGTGAGCTCCAATGTATCCCACTATTGAACACATAGTCACAATATGTCCCCGTTTATTTTCAATCATACTTGGCAGGAATTCTTTGATTATCCAAAAATGTGAGATCACGTTCACTTTGAATGTTTGGTCTAAGCTCTTCCAGCTCTGGTCTAGGAATTTTACGCAGGGCATTATGGCAGCGTTGTTTATGATTATTGTGACATCACCCAACTGGCTTTTTATCTAAAGGCAAGGCAAAGTTAGGCAATTCAAAAAATCAATCAGATCAGTTCCATTTCCATTGTATAAATAAATGCAACTGGGGAATGTTGTTTCTCATTCTTCTTTTCAACAATTCCACCCTTTCCCTGAATTCTTTCGGAAATATTATACTTTTTCTTCCAATATTTGCATTTATTTATACTTAGTTAGGGAGACAGGGAGAGAGAATAATATGGAATTTGGTATGTTCACTCATAAAAGTTTAATCGAGCATGCATGTAATCACCTAACTGTATTATTATGTAAATGATTTATATTAATTGTAGTTAATATATAATAATGTGTAATTATTCAGTTTTTCTTACTGCTAAGCATGCTTTTTCTACTTCCATCCTGTCGCTAACATCCACATGGTATCCAACTGCTTTTGAGCCCATACGCTGTAATTCCAGTACTATTTTATCATTCTCTTCTTTGTTAATATCCCAGCAAACCAGTGTAGCTCCTAAGTCTGCCATGTAAAGACACATTTGTTTTCCAATCCCATTTGCTGCTCCAGTAATCTACATTTCAATATATTTGCAAAATTGGCATAAACAATAATTCCACCTTGGTATGGGTACAATGTGTAAATATTATTAAATGATGAGAACCAAGAATCTGTATTAATTTACACCAGCAAAAAATTGTTGTTGAACCAAAATCTTGGAATCAAAAAACATTTTCTAAATATATGAGAGTATTAGACTCGTTTTTATACTTATGTTGTTTCTGTGTGCAAATGCATGTGTATGCGGCTAGTCTACTTATATAATGAAAATGTCACATTGAATAGTGACAAATTATTGCTTACCAAAATAACTTCACCCTTAAGAGATTTTTTGGGAGGGGGAAACAATAACTCCAGAACTCGTTCAATTAAATAGTAAATACACGTGACTATCCAAATTATTATATCAATTATGTTTGTTATAACTGTAGTATATCCAGCCATCGTAATGAATTTACCCGGTCCTATTGCACTAAAAATATACTAGTATACAAATATTATATTAATCTTTAATATGTTTAATGAAATATACAAAAGAAAAGGCACTGACGGAGTAAATAGAAACGATCTGCTCTGTAGATTAATTCTTTTGCACACTGGAGAACAACAAATGCTCTGTAGTCTATAGTTAGTACAGAAGTTTGTCATTTTACATTATTTTTCCTTAATAAATAACAGTAACTTCTTGTATGAAATGAAGTATACATAAATGCATTGTATTTTTTAATATTGCTACTAAATAAATGTGTGCTATTACGAAACTAAAATTAAATTATATTGTATGTATGCACATATTGCTTGTGGGAGAATATAGAAAAACCTGCTATTAATGTAGATAGCATCTCTATATAAAGTTCCATTCCACATCTGTTATATCCAGGCTGCACATTGTGCACATATGTATAACAGGGCGACCAATTATTTGCAGGAAAGTAGACAGTAAGGTAGTAGCATAGGTATACATATGCTGTGCTTAGTAGTACAAACTGGTAGGTAAGTAGTACATCATGGTTATCTATATACTTATACTATCATGTGAGAGTGAATGCTAGTAATGCCATATTGGAAATAGGCCTTCGACGGGTGTAAAATAATTCTACGATCCTACGCTGCTTTTTGCTACACGCATTTAATGGTGAGAAACACATAAGTTCCTACTGATATCATTGACTGTTTACTATGATATAAACAAATCGACCATGTATAGTATTCCATGAACTAAATAATCTCTCATATCTACATAGTGACCTATACAAAAGTGAACAAAAAATTTCTTACCAATTACAGTGAATCATTAATGAAGGCATTTGTTATGTTTACTGTTTTCCTGAGCGGAGAGATCTACACTTACATGTTTTACATGTACTATGCAATTACTTTATATTAACTTTTCATAAATAATATAAGTAGTCTATATAGGAACAGTAAAATTGTTCTAATACAGAGTGCAGAGATATTAAAATAATGTCTCCGCAGTAAACCTATGCATTAAGCAGTTCTTTTTCCAGCATAAAATCATGTCGTGTGTGTTATTCGAAAAACTTAATTCCCAACCTGCCCCAAGTCCTAAAGCATCTTATCCCAGAATTACTTAAGCATTGGAATTGGGCACTTTTGGATTTTTTTGGGAATAGTTAGCTTGACACACACGATAACTAATGAGATAAGACGTTGCTCTCAAATGGCCTTTAACTTATCGTTACGTACCACTACATAGAAGTTCCCCTTGTTGAAGGTTGATTTAATTTAAACAAATTACATCTGTTTTTGTAATTCTTGTTCTACTTTTTGTTATGCTTTGTCTTGTACCCAACATATTATTTGTGATAAACGTGTGACCTTTTCGACAGATTCTACTCAAAAAGAATACATTTATTAGAAAATCTGACTAGTTATTGTTATTACAGATACTAATAATTGAATCTTGCTGAGTATACTACCTACTCACACCTGACGAAATACTAACTCTTCTAGACCCATGCACCAATATTGTACTATGTATATAATTTATGAGAAAGGCATGCATTCTGCAATTGGATTTTTTTGTAGCTACTTTGCCATACCCAGAATCTAGCTTTATTATAAATACTCTACCACATTCAAGCACAGTTAATCTTTATTTATGACTTCTACTTTACTTTTTTTTAATTTAATTTTACACTAAATATCAAAATTATTTACAGATAGGCAGATACATTTACACAATGACATTAATTATGAAAGATAGTTTGCACCAAACAAAGGTTGAGGAGAATTAAAAGGTCAGAATTAAATGCATACAGCCAGATAAGCTGGTTCGCCCTTCAGTTAGATTGGACCGAATTGTTGAGAATTTCTTACTTCATTGTCTTGGAGGTATGGCATAAATTGCAACCAACTTTTTGAATGCTTGTTGAATTTTATAAGGCTGAATTCTGTAAAAATTCAATAAATAAATTCTATGAGACAATTAATAGCCAAATAGTCCAAATAATATAATTATAATGCTTACATAATTATGTTACAAACGTATTTAGCTACACACTACAACTGATTCGTCAACAAAAAACCTACGTACAATTTAAACTCAATGATATTTTTGCCCATTGGGGTTCAAACGGATAAAACATTTTTTCACAATGTTTAATGATAGTAATTGGCAAATAATTAATTGATCATATTGCCAATTTACGGAGTAGAATTATTAAAAATTGATTTTTCGGATTCAAAAGCTAAGACAGTAATTTGATTTCTTTGCATTTCAGTGCACCAAACAATTTTGGAACTTTTTCTGCCTAATGCATCGAAGTGTTCATATTGTATTGTAAGATGTCTAATTTGTCTGCCATTAATACGTGCATTCGAGCATTAAATGATTCTTTTGAAACGTTCATTCAGAGTCCATAGAGAACATAATAATTTGAATTTGCATATGAGTAGAACAGCCTTACCTCGCAAAGTGATTATGAGACACCCTACTTGGGATATAAATTTGAGGGTAATTTCTTCGTACTCCATCCACGATAGTTTCGGCAACATATTGTGGTTCCATAAAATTGGAAAACATCTTAAATCTAAAATATATGACAAAATAAAGGTTATTGTATCAGATATATATTTCATTTTCTTGGGATACGGAAATTCTCGTTGAAAATACCTTGAGTGTGTTGTATTTTGTGAAAAGGAAGTGTTACACCACATTGGGTATACAGTTGTAAGCTTAACTTCTGGTTTTTCTAAGTATTCTTCAAGTTCATCTTCCAAAGATTCCATGTATCCATGCACAGCATGTTTAGACGCAGTATAGGCAATAAGGTTACGGCTCCCAAAATGAGATGCGCCAGATGCAATGGCCACAATGTGACCACTATTTTGTTTTATCATTTCTGGTAGAAATTCTTTAATTATCCAAAAATGGGCTAGGACATTGATATTTAGTGTTCTTTCAATACTGGAAGCGGTTTGATCCAATAGTTTCACACATGGAAATATTCCAGCATTGTTTATTATCATTGTAACGTTTCCCACTTCTCGTTTTACCTATGTACAATAAAATAGTTCAAGAATTAAGAGAGGTTTGTCTACTTGACACCTAGTTGAGACTTATTTGATCTGAATACAACAATTTATGTCGTTTAATATTACAGTAAATTATTTGAACGAACGCTTAATACATTTTAACTTAACTATAATTATGTATTCTTGAATTATACTTTTGCTTACAAACGTGCGTAAGGAATTATTAACTAACCATTTCCGAAATTATGGAAACTTCTTTCTTGTTACTGACATCAACAGTATAAGCAAACGCTTTTGCTCCATTTTCTTTCAGTTCTCTCACCGTATCTTCCATTTCGGCTTTATTAATATCCCAGCAAACTAATTTAGCCTTTCCATTAGTTACTCGCAATATTTCCATACATATGGCCTTTCCTATGCCGTTAGCCGCACCAGTTATCTATATTTTATATTAAAAAAATCATTGAGAGCTTTAATATTTGATTAAGAATTGCACTTTGCGTACAAAATATAAATAAATCATACCAAGACGATTTCATCATTAAGAGATTTTAACGGGGGTGGTACAATTAATCTATAAAAAGACTCACAATAAACAAACACTGAATACAAAACGAAATGCATAATGTATGCCACATTTGTAAGGAATGTAATTATATCACTGTATAAGATCATCCCGAAATATTATTGACTTAAGTGCTCATGAAATACAAGTAAGTAAACGTCTTTTCGCTATTCTTGAATGAAACTGGCAAATGATTCATAAATCACAAGTAAACAAGAATTGTACCGTCGTCCATATGAAATTTGTTTCCATTTTTCTCGTTATTTATTTATTACCTATTCACAAATATCTAGTATAGTCTTTGCTTTACCTCAGCCATTCTCTAATGCACGCACAGTGTGAATGTGAAATGTGCTGCAGAATTATAATTTTTTATCAATATATTTTTGTACATGGCAAAGTAAGGTAAAGGTAATATCGTGGTCTGGTCCTTTGGTCTGTGGTATTTCCCACATACATTATATCACTATTATCTAACAATTTTCCCTTTCAGTTTTAAGGTATCATTACTGCATGCATTTCTTCTTACGTAATCTTGATCTTGACTTCCTTGCTATTTATATTTGTATCTACTTATACGGATTTAATTTCCCTCGTTTGTGACCATAAAAAAATTAAGTAAGTAGGATAACAGTCAAAAGGAATTTAGTTGTGAGAATATTTTAATTGCCTTTGGTTGTTTTACTGACCTTGAAGTTGTATAGGTGCTTAATATGCACATGAACTTAAAATATTCACAGTATGTCAGTTAAGTTTTCACAATTACCATGAATGGTTATTATCAAGGTATTGTGTAATAGCAAGAGCAATAGACCTACCTAAAAGTCTCTGTACTATAAATCTAACTCTGTTTCCTACCTAAATACATGAACGATAATAAATTCAAATTTGCTTAGTCCAGCTCCAGATGGTATGCTTGCTTGATAAAATAAGCGTAACCAACCATAAGGTATGAAAGTAGAATACATGTCGCAATAAACAAATATTTAATTAGGGATTATTTGGGAGTAAAATAAGTATTTTCGTATGTAGAAAAAATATTACTCGCAAAAATTTGTCAGTGTAGGCAGACTCGAATATTGCCATCCGAATGTAAAATAAATGCTTTGCTAAATTGCAGTATGTTGAACCAAAATGAAGGCAATAAGGTTACAATCAAGTGCAGTGCAAGATATTTATCTATATTGTCAAAAAATTATTAGGAATAAGGATTAATTATAAGGAATATTTATAATTCAAGTGTACCACTATCATGATACGATTAATAAATATCTTGCTTCTACAGAGGCTGTTTTATAACTTTTATGTAACTTTTAGTAGCACATAACGATTTTATTATAACGTATTATAATAGGAGTAGCTATAATTGACAAAAGTACTTATGCTACCTTATAACCAGAACAGAAACGCCAGTTGGAAAGATACATGAACATAATTTACAAAAGAATAATATTTGTCAAAGATTTCAATGGAATTTCTGAATATAAATGTATACAGTGATTAATTAAAACTACACGTGTACTGTATGGATGAGGTTGTAAAGAATTTTTTTTACTTCATTGTCTTAATCACAGTTGGATTTGGAGGTGAAGCATAAACTGATAGCAATTTTTTGAAAGCTAATTGTATTTTGTAAGGGTAGATTCTGTAAACAAAAGTCCAATTAATTGTTACATATTATTACATACATACGCATAGTGCGTAACGTAACAGGATTTATTATATAGCTAGTTGAGATATATAAATATAAATATAACACAGGGACCAGTTTCCCTACATTAATGTACTTGAAATGAGAAATGTACCTCAAATAATGGAGATGAGACAATTTATACGGCATGTAAATATGAGGATAATTTCTTCGCACTCCATCAACAATCGTTTTTGCAACATCCTCCGGTTCCAAAAAACTGGAGAACATCTTAAATCTAGTTTATAGAAAAATATGAAGATTATTGGATGATTGCATGAATACCTGTATTCAAGTTAGAGAGAAAAGTATATTATAGGGTATGTTACCCCCTTATACCTTGAGTGTGTAGTATTTTGTGAAAAAGAAGTGTTACACCACATTGGGAATACAGTTGTAAGCTTAACTTCTGGTTTTTCTAAATATTCTTCAAGTTCATCTTCCAAAGCCTCCATGTATCCATTCACAGCATATTTAGACGCAGTATAGGCAATAAGGTTACGGCTCCCAAAATGAGATCCGGCAGATGCAATGGCCACAATGTGACCACTATTTTTGTTTATCATTTCAGGTAGGAACTCTTTAATTATCCAAAAATGTGCCAGGACATTGATATTTAGTGTTCGTTCAATGCTGGAAGCGGTTTGGTCAAGAAGTTTCACACATGGAAATATTCCAGCATTGTTTATAATCATTGTGACCATTCCTACTTCTCGTTTTACCTAACAAATGAATTAATTCAGTATGTATTTACTAAAAAATAACATTCTTACAGTAAAATAAAAGATCTTACAGTTTCCGATGTGATACAGACTTGATTTTTATCACTGACATCAACACTGTACGCAAATGCAGTTGCTCCTTTTTTTCTAAGATCGGAAACTACATCGTTTACTTGAACTGTATTAATATCCCAACAAACTAATTTGGCTTTACCCTTTGTTACCCGAAAAATTTCATCACATAAAGCTTTGCCTATCCCATTAGCAGCTCCCGTTATCTATATTTGACATACAAACACAGATTAATCTACAGACAATATAATAAAACACCATTTCCTGTTACATATTTACAAATATTAATTAACTAAATTATTTCTACTGTTGACTGCGTTAATTTTTTAAGAAAATTCATTTCATACCAAGATGATTTCATCATCAAGAGATTTTAACGGTGGGGGCACTATATATCTATAAAACGTCTCACAGCACACAAATATCGAATACAATGCAAAATTGATAAGAGAAGCAATATTCGCAAAGAGTGCTTTTATTCCGGCAAAAATCATGACCATAACAATATTATAATATTATTTCACAAAAATTAAGTTGTACTCTTTTGCTTTCCTAATATAAACTGCCAATCGTTTCCTTTTGTAGTAGAATATTATCAGCATGAAAAGATAATATTACTATTTTGCTCCTAAACGTTTAGAATTTCTTCTTATTTAATATATGTAGTCATTCACTTCGGTACATTCAACTGCCTTAAATAGCATTTACGCTTATTAGGTTTTCTGTACAGAGTCCAACAGATTAAACGTATCGTGTTGTGTGCAAGTATAATTTTTCAATCTTACCCCCTTGTTATTTAACAATCTATTCTGAGATGAAATCATGACAGAATAAGTGCAACAGAATTATAGGTATTTATTTATTTATATAATATTAGACAATTTCCTCGTTTGAGGTACATTACATTGCCATATTAACGTGGCTGAACACTTATGAACTAATAGAACTAATATAAAGTATAAAAGTATAGCATTACATTACTAATAGGATTTATCTACATGATCATACTGAAATGCGTTATACATAATAATTTTTTTTGTATAATTAAAATGATTTAAGGATTGCCACGTGACACCGGAATACATTACAATGGTTTGGTATAGGTATGTATGACATTAGAACTATCCAGTAAACATTTTCTAAACCCTAAATAGTCTTGCAGCAAGACCGATGATCATATCCGATGATCTATCCATTTGGCACAGATTTGGGAATTATAGAGCAAATATTTAACTACCAATAAATGAAGGTTTGGTCTTTACCTTAACCATGAGGTAATAACCATATTGTTAGATAGACACCATTTTCGAATAAGGATTACGCGAGGATCAAGGAATACCGTATGGTGAGACGGACGGACGGACAGACCATATATTCCTCTAAACGAATACGGCTACTTAACAATTCAAATAAGTTGTACACATCCTATCATACTGATACAGAACAAATTATCCACAACAAATAATACATAATTTCTTAAATATTTCACGAAAATGCCTAAAAACACTTCCAATTATTTGTTGACAGACTTGTGTCTATGTGTATTGCGTGCTGCATGTTACTAAATAAATATAAAGCTAGTAACGACATATCTTCCCATGCTATTATCATGCGTTTAGATCAACATTGTACCTAGGTAGGTATATTGTATCATAATTTAGAATTAGAACCTTTGAATGAATATTCACATAATAGCTTCATTTTTCAAAGAATAAACTTTTCTCATATTTACTTACAATTAGTTAGTTTAAAATTCTATCGTTTTCGAATATGAGTACCACATCCCATTAGCGTAAGTAATAATACCCTATTTTGTGCATAATATTTCTCATTTCATTTTTTCTTATACTATTTTTAATCCTCTGATGCAGGATACCTAGAACACTACCTACGTGCGTGTATGCATATTAATACGTAACAATGCAGTATTGTTTTCATGCCTTTATTGTAACGTAACTATCTAATTAATATATTTTCGCTCTCACACTCTATTTTTGTATTACCTTACTTACGGGTAGATGAAATAGTTTTATGTACGTTTATGTGTTCCATAGTACTAATAGTTATTTTTATCCATAGCAAATGCAATCTTAAGTATAAAATTGCTCTTATGTGTTCATAATTTATTTTACACTTACAGTGCTAAAATTGCCTTTTCTCACGCTTCCAGTGAACTTAGTCGGATAGAGTCCCTAGGTAATAAATTATTTTATAAAATTCACAAGTATTGTACTAACAATTCAGATAATACACACACTATTTAATTAATCCTTTAATAAATAAATAATTGAAGAGTTTTTCTTTTGTATGCCAATCTTTCTTCTTACTGCGATTAAATTAGTTTGATGAAGTTTAGTAAATATTAAAGGTTACACCATCACAGAAAGTACTCTGCTAATTGTGGTTTTCCAGACTTGGCTTCATTGTCAAATGACGTGGACCAAAGTTAAGATTTTCGTTCTGAAAAATGTTAGTGTTAACTTGAATGTCTCCTAAATTGGTTGGAAAACTATTCAACCGTCCTATAATTGAATTTACATAAAGCATTTTACTGGGCTTTATTTCCTAATTATTAGGAAAGGTGTAAATATAATAACTGTAAATAAGGATAGTCTGTTCGCAATATTTTATGTAAATATTTCTCTAATTTATGTAAATATTATCATAATATGTTTGTCTATTTACTTGGCAAAAATGGAGATTTTGAAATGTATAGTTGTGCTAGCATTGTGTTTCCATGTCGTATGTTTTGCCTCTACGTGCAAGCCGAACTCAATAAACAGAGCACCAGAAAATGGCATTGGTTCTGTGTGCCAGTACGGTTTTGGACAAAACGGAAAATGCCTTGTTCCGTACGACTGTTTTCCATCCCGAATTGGTTAAATACATGCTACATCTCCAAGTATTATTAATACATACCCATGGTATGCAATGTAAATAATTTAATGTACTACATGTATTATATTAAGTTACTTATATAGGTAGCATGTATGTATAATACAATTAATCGTAGTACTCACATAGGAATACAGTGTGTAAACGAAATAAATGTTTCCTGTTTCTTAGTACATATCTGTATTACTAACATGAAATGAATTTTTTACATATTTGTTATGCATTTAATTTAATTCGCATAAAATTAGTAGAATATTTATGCTATGGGTAGTTAAATTATTTTTTTGCTATATCTGTAACTAATATTGCCAAAAAAAGGTGCGGTTATATCATTAAAGTTGTTAACTAAATATATTGACATTGACACTCCACTTCACTTATTTTTACGGTGCTGCACATGAAATTGATGAAATAAAAAACATTTATAAGACTTTTAAAGTAATAAAACCCGGATTGCTATTAATAAAAGCATCAATTAACGAAATATCAAAAATCAATTAAGTATACGCAAAAAATATTGATGCACAATATTACAAAATGGCAAAGTGAGGTCAAAATTCTGTTAATATACATAATCTGGCATGTTAGCATATTAGGAAATTCATTTACCATCATTATCTCAAATTGCATGAATCACATCTATAAGATACATACATTGCAGTTTCACGCACTAAAATGCAAGTAATTTCCTTCGTTCCATAAAGCTATACAATATTTACGAAACTTTGTTTTGAAATCTTGCTTGCAAAACCGGAAAACCTGACATGATCGTAAACTCCATGCAGCTAGTTTTTTTCTTTATTCCTATGATACCGAATCCAGATTAGAGATAAGTGGCAGCACATAGTAATTTAATATTTCGTAATTTTTATTTTGGAATCATGTTACCTACTTCAGTCTAGTGTAATGAATGTGGGAGATATTTTTGCGACGTGGGAGATTCCTTCCAGTAGCGATAATATTGCATAATTTGCATGCAAACAAATCTTTATTATACTGTATCTACCAATTATTGTCCAGTAATTCTGGTGTTTATGTCTGTGTAACGGAAAAACACACCTGCACTTGAGTAATGCTAATGTATATGAAAATTGAGTATGTACCCACTTATGTTTTAACATGCTAATTTGCACAACGCTTTCTCCTCGCATTTTTTCCCAATTTCTCAACATTTCATCACAACATCTTTCAGATCTCATTCCCAATGTAAATTTGACGAAGTCATCATCACTACCCTTCCCATTCTCATCTCCAGCTAATTCTCTCGTAAATTTTTCAATTATTCTGTGAAACAAAGGTAAAGCCGGCAAATGGCCCGTGATTTCTGCAAATTATTTGGTTTGGTGTCCGTGTTCACACTTTTGATGATAATTTCCGTATCTTCCGATCCTTTCGTTGGGCTCCCAATTTCCAGAAATGTCCACGAGTTCAATCCACTAGAAGAATTTAAGGATCCAAAATCTGTGACAACGGTACGAATAAAAAGTGGTGAATATTATAAATGTAATGATAATTTGCGAAATGAAAAATGCTAATCTGTTCTTAATGAAATATTAAAATTTCTTCAAAATAGGAAGAAAGAATAAGGAGTTTTGGCTATCCGGTGGAAATGCACGATGTGATGACAAAGGACGGGTATATTTTGACAATGCACCGAATCCCGCATGGAGTAAATTTTCTCGCGAAAAAGAGAAAACCGGTGTTATTTCAGCATGGTGGCTTTGTTGACTCTATAAACTGGCTTTCCAACTATCCAGATAGACTGCTGGGTATGAAAAATATTTGTAACATCATTTATTAAATTAATCTATAGCTAATGTTTGTAAGGTATTTTGGATTAAAATAATAAGTTTTGGTGTTTCATTTTCATTAGCTCTAAGGCTGGCAGATTTAGGCTACGACATTTGGTTGGGTAAGTAAACTTATTTCTCAAAACCAATTTTATTATTTTGAAAAGTAGAATTTTTAAAACAATTTATTATTGTAGCATTAAAATTCTCTTCTTTCATTAATTTTTCACCCAGACTTTGGCTATCAAAAAAAATGTAATGAATTAAAAAAAATTTCTAAACGTTTTAAGCTAATGCCCGCGGGACGCAGTATTCAAGAAGAAATGTTCATTTTACGGATCGGGATAAAAGATTTTTTCAATTTAGGTACCTAAATTTTTTTCAAATGTTTTTTCAAACGATTTTGCAAGTGCAA
>JAQFYC010002039.1:0-28606 GCA_034694165.1 Tomocerus mixtus | reverse complement strand
CTCCTCCTCCTGCATTTCTCTCCTATATAAGTACAAATACGCTACAATATATACAATCTTAAATACTGATACATATACGAGGATATTATCAAATACACTGGAGGATCGCGTCCATGTCCACAGTGTCCAATAATCAACCTATGTGCCCTTCCGACCATTAAATACTAAGAATTTTATGCCTTATATCATTCCTTCCTCCTACTTGTAATTTAACTATAACTATATTTAAAAAGTAAAACTATGGAAGATTTTCATATGCAAAATTATATCCTAGGTACACAACACCATCAGGCCAGGCTCATGGATTAACACTCCCTGTTTATCATCAAACCTAATTATGGTTAATTTTGATCCATATTTTTTCTGGGTTTGGTAATTTGTCTATTAAACACTTACTGTGCTTGAAAATATTGTTTACTTGATAAATCTCAAGAAAGGGACATACATCAAAATCTAATGTAATGATTAAGAAACAGAAACCCAAAGAGAAGTAACCTAATTAATTAAAACGAAATATATATTTTAATGATTAAACGAATTTTATTGGCGCTCTAGAAGTAGCTTCCTTAAAAATGAAAACATTGACAAAATTAATTAAAAAAGTAAGAAAAAAGTGAAAAATCATTAATAAAGCTATCCACGTTCCTTGCATAATGTTCCTACGACATACATACATGAATATTATACACATTAAGAAGTATTTGTACAATTTGTACACGCTAGGTAGGTAAGGAATAAGTTTCTATATTCAACGTACCCTACGGATACACTATTCATTACTTACTTTCGCATTCATGCTTAAAATGTGCTTTCACGACACTAAAAGTCTCAACTAAGTTTTACCACACGACTCCGCTGTGTATTGAATAGCAATATGTGGAGCGAATGGATACAAAGATACAGATAAAGAATATCCTCTAGTCCTATTACAACGTCTATATACTTCCCATGACTATTTATTATACTTAAACTTACAGAGTTCATGGAGAACCTACTAACATAACATAACGTAAGTAAAAGTAAAGTTACTACATAAATACATAAATACATACATATAAAGGATATTACCACCTACAGCAATAGCAATAGTTTCCACGGACTGTATTCTGTATTGTAGAAGAGATAGTTGATAGTTCCATATTATCTGAATCTTTATAAGTGTATATATTCGAGAGAATTCAGTGCAAGATATTATAGAGATAGAGATAGGGAGAGTTCCAAAAACCAGAAAGGCATAAACTACTAAACTAACTGAGACTTCACTTTTTGAAGGAATCGACTTAACTAACTTAACAACGAGAGTTGGAGAGAAGCACGTCTCCCTCATCAACTCACCCCAAAATCCGAGTATTTCGCACGAAAGCACGGGAAGGGAAACCTCGAGAAAATCCTTAACTAGAATACATATACAGTTACGTAATACACTACCTATTCTTACTTACTTCATCGAAAAGACCACAAATGCTTTTATAATTAACGAAGAAGAAGAAGAAGGGAAAGGAACCGTCCGTCCTTCCTTTCGGCTTTCTCGTTATTCCCTGCCAACCAAAACCAAAGCCAAAAGCAAAGCAACCAAAACCCTTCTGCAGCATCATCACCTGCTGCCAACCGAAACCAAAGAAGCGTTTGACCTATATTTTTATACACTCTTCCCTTTACATACTATTCCAATGCATTTATCTATATGTGTCTATGTACATGTGCATTATTGGCATATTAATATACATACATTATACTTATGTTTAGCAAAATACATACAGAAATTAGTATCTACAATATATGGTTGTGTATATGTACTGCCCACGAGTCAAAGTCAGACTCAGACGTCTGCTTACGTACATACATTGAACCTTACACCCTTACGTCTTCAATTCCACACTACTTAATGTACAAATACATGTGTTATCCAAATTACATACAAGTTCATCTCTTTTCAGCTGGTTCTGGTTCTGGTTCTGCATTTGTATTTGGATAACTAAGTATTTGCACGACATCATATCACTTTAAAAAGCAAACCTTCCAACTTAGGTACCATAATGTCATATTGGATTCCTTCTGCTCCTATTACGTATACTGATAGCAGTATACTACATTTAAAAATTATGCAAGCTAAAGTTAAAGTTTGCAAATATTTTAGCGTTTCGTATTCATAAGTAGCAAGAAGCATTATATAGACCTATACTAATATGTAGTACAGATATAATAACAATCTAATTAAGTCAAAAAGTCAAAACATGTCTTGTATCTACGTACAGTATGTGGATATAGACCAGAATAGACCATATTTACATTATCTATGTGCAAGAGTGACGTATTTTGAAGTTAAAAGTTTAAACTTGAGACATAAGTTAACAAACGTTGGCTCGTCATGTCTTAAGATGTGTTATTATGTAACGTAAGAAGTACAGTACATAAAATATAGCAGATTTATCTACAATCTACGTACAGTTATGTACTATAGGTATATAATGCTTATTTGTGTGTATTTATGTAGGGAGGAACGAAAAGAAGTTCGTCATCAACTTGACTTGACTTGACTTGACTAAACTTCCTTCTGCACTTTCATTCATTCATGTCTCAAGATACAGATCGCAAATCATGTTCATGTTATTATGCCACGTTTACATGTGCCACCCAACTTACTAGCTTATGATTCTTCCAGGAAGTTTGCCCATTACTACATACATACATACATACATACATAACTAATATGTACTTATTCCTATATAGATATATAATAATACTACTTGTACAAAATGTGCCGAAGTATTTATATGCATCTATGCAGATACAGTATGCTTTATGCCTTTGTGAATCTTCTTAACTTCGTTAGTGTATTGTATCTGTAGTGCACATTGTAGTGCAAGTGTATTGTAAATTGTAGTTAGTCCAAATTGGAGCGGTTGATGGGAAGATCCACTCCATTAGTCGTTAGTAAAAAACAAGGCGAAATAATTTTTTGGCCATTAAACCATTTAACGCAAAACTTTTCACGACAAGAGAATAGAGTTGGTTGGGGAGAAAGATCTTTTTCCTATTATTTTTTTCACACTAATGGAAAAATCAATAGAACGAAAATGCCTTGCACTAAAGTAGGGATACGTAATGTATGTATAATGTATATGTACTACCACTACCTTTGTATCTTTCTTGTCTTGTCTACGGCTGTCTATTAGGACATAATATATATGTTACGTTTTATGTTACGTCCTTCTGCCTACTGTATAGGTACATGAATGAAAACCTAAATACCTACATTACATACATCCTACATACCTACATGTAATATATTTGTAGTAATGTTTTCCATATAAAAGTAGTTACCACTAGATTATTCTACTATATGTATGTATCTGTACAAGAGAAAAAGTAAGACACATTGTGGAAGAGATAGATGAGTGAGGGGAATAGGAAGAATCGGACGTAACGTTATTGTAGAACGGATTCCGATTTTCCCTCATTCACAAGCCCATGGAAGTGGAAAAACCTTCTGAATAGAATCAGCAAAACGAATGCACATATTGAACTGCTCTATATAACTATTTAGAAGGTATACTTGCTAACAATAGGGAAAAGTAGATCTCCGAACTAAAATAAAGTACTACAGTGACAGAAAGACATATAGACAGTCAATTTAACTTAACCTACAGCATCTAGCTAACAGAAAATGAAAAAGAAGGGAAGAATACGAACAGAATACGAAAGTGATGCAATAATGCAATGCATAACTGAGAAAGAGATTGCTATTCAAATTTAATAGTTAATGTGAGTGAACCGAACGTATGTAATGTACTACTTTTCTTGCTCTAGATTCTGAGTTAGTGCTGCTGATCGGAGTTAGTTCGAAAATTGCTAAAGCACGTCCATACCAAAATACCAATATGTGCATAGTAAGAGAAATCCTAAGTTATACTTTGGACTAATAATTTAATGCACGAATAAGAAATTTCTATCAATTTAATCTACAAGATGAGTAGCCCAGATTGCTACTCTATTCTCCTGTAGAGGAGAAATTGCAATAATTCTCATTTCCTCTAAGGCTTTGCCTTGGCATGACATAAGGTACCTTTCAAGGTAACGAAACAGCATGTAAGTAGTAATACGTACGTTGCGATCTGGAATCAATTTAATATATGACTGACTGAGTGAGTGAATGTCTACGCATATACTTTCCAAATCTTTTCAGCCAAAATAAAATGCTTTCTCCTTCTCCACATAAATTAATGTGCACCACAGTCAGCATAGTGTAACAGTAGCATAAAGCTTAGCATGCATCCACGTAACATTGAATTTGATTCATCATTCATTCTAATTCTAACTCTAACTCCTTTACTTATGTATTCTGCATGCATATAACTTTTCCTTAATAATAATACTTACAGCAGTCATTATTAGGAACTAAATTACACTGGAGGTAATACAAATCTACTTGAATTTTGAATATTCAGTTAAAGAACGCAGTATAATATGTACAGTACGCAAACTTCTAATAACTCATTCATTAAAAGGAAATGACAGGAAGGAACCTAGAAAATAAAATCATTTGTCACGAATTCTTCATGAATTCTATTCGTGACGTGATGTGATACAAAATCCTAATACAGTGTATGTATGTAATATTATAACTATATCGTACTGTAATGTAGTCTTATTATAGTGCACTATAGTTTGTTTATGCATGCCGAAATGAGTTTGATAGTAAAAAGATGCCGTATCGTTCGTAAGTAGTATAAGAAGCCAAATTCAAGTCAACAAATTTCAAGCACTAACTTACATTTGAAATAGTGTCAGCCAAGCCAAAACCAACCCATGCCATTCATTTGCTTCCTTTACATAGCGTTGCCCTCCACACTTTTATACTAGAGCTACAGCAAACATAAACAGTGTAGTAAAGTATACATACTTTACATTTACAGACATCAGATCAGACTGAGACTAACTAAACTTTGTACTATACAAGTTTACTATACTAGAATATATCTAGTAAGTAAGTATATAAGGATCTAGAATCTAGAATGAACTATGAACAGACAAAATGTTATGCTACGCCACATTAGTATTACATTATATTGTCAACTGTATTTGTATTTGTACTGTGTACTGTATGTCTTGTCTACCCACTACTACCCAACCCACCCTACTTTAGCTACTTACTGCATAATGCATTAAACTATAGAATTCTACACATCTGTACAGTACTTACTTAGGTATACAACTTTGTAGTAGATTTCTGAATGGTTTCCAATACAAAATGTACATTTGGTTGGTTCACTTGACGTGACGCTCTCTCTCTCTCAAAAGGGTATGCTTATGTATGTATCATACGATTAGAGTGAAAGGATACCAAGACCAAGCCAGGACCATACAACAGCTGACATGACAACTAACCTTTTGTTCATAATCAAAATATTTTAATGAGGAAATGGAAATATGACAGCACAAGACAAGGGACTCGGATTGATTATAATATACAGCAGCACAGTATACTATGTAGTAGAAATAGCGGCTTGGCCTGGACATGGACATGCCAGACCAAAACTTATTTATTATCGTCAGATAGATACATAGGTGCATTTAAGTAGAGTGATATGTTAGTATTAGTGCTAATAAAGACCGTCGACCCTGTCCTGTCTTGTCCTGGATTGGTTTGGCTTCCTATCACTTTAGTTTAGCTAAACTTCAGATCATGAACTTTATTACATACAAATACGACTACTACACTTCTGAAAGCAAAATAAATACTTTTACGTAACATAGCACAAAGATTTACACATTCAGATCTTTTTTCTGTATAAATATAAATAAAAATTCTATCGTGTCATGACAGAGGACAGAGACACTAGCAGTTACAATTTACAATATACACGAAAGCAACACCTCTCTCCTTCTAATGTGTAGTAATCCACATTTCGTTGCTTTGCTTCTCTGTTTCTGTTTATCCTAACTATTTTCAAGTATTTACATTATTGTGTATAGTGTAAAAGTATAGTATAGGTATGTAGAGGGAAGTTACAGTTAGAGTCAGTGAATTCAAGTCAAGTCAAGTCAATCTCATCTGAATTGGAATTACCGAGCAACTCGGATAGAAAACCAAAGTCAAGCCAATCTAAACGAGCTGAGATAAGATAGTATCTCTCTATGTACATGTACGTGTGTGTAAGTAGGATACGAAGCTAATGTGAATGTACATAGAGGCGCAGATAAGCCAAATCGAAATTCTCATTCACACAAATCACAATCACAGAGAACAGAGATTGAGTTACAACCATTTCACGATATGAAAATATATTTCACTCCTCTTCCCTATATTACATTTTACTTCACACTACGACTACACTCACACTCACACGTCCAAATCCCGATCCAAATAATCGTATGTGCAATATGTACCTACAGATATCTGTACGAAGTATGTAAGTAAGTTAGTAACTAGTTGGATTTTGGTGTTATGTAATGTAACATAATGTTGTGTTAGAGATCCGTGCATCTATGTCACTGTCTAGGAAGTTAGCTACTCTTACTATATATGTAATTTTTATAAAGAAATTCTTCTCTATACTCTATACCTATATAGAATACATATTGCACATGTAAAGCTTGTACATACATACTACATACAGATAGTGCATGTTATATTTGTGCTGTTGCGGAAAGCAAGTTATTAAACACAAACGCATCATGACTTTCACGAGTTGACTTGAGTTGAGTTGAGTTGACGAACTAATTTTAGCCAACGAAAAACTAATGTAGGTGAAGTACTAGCAGTAGCTATGCGCTCTGCTCTCCATTCCATTTTCCTTTTAAACGGAACGAACTCTCATAAAAATGACACAGTCCCATCAACATAATAAATCGGCCGTGACCTCCCTTTACTTTTCACGTCTCTACAGTATACATCACTCCTTGCTCTCACTAATAGCTACAGGGGGACTCGTTCAGGAAATGTAATCAAATATTTTACTATCTCGAATCCTCAACTTACATAACGAGAAATGCAAATATTGTATTACATACAATATACTTTTATAAGCTTACTATCAACTATACTACGAAAATTATTAAGTCATGGATATACCACACCACACATAAGTTTTACATTTTATTTACAATACTGTATAACATGTACCTATATAGGTAAACTTTGCCAGAAGTCCAAGCTCCTAAAAGTCAAACAATATTCCAATTCCAAGAACATGTTAATTAAAGTTGTAGGTACAAAGATTGTTAAACGATCCAGATCAAAGTCAATAAATGCTCTAAATTAATTTCTAACTGTATTCTAACCATAGTTTTACCGTCTGTATAATTTCTGTAAAAGTTTACAAGCAGAATACTATAGGAAACTATTTTATACCTTTACAGATACTATTATTGCATTTGTAGGCGTAGGTATCTCTTAACAAGGACATGCTCAAGAAATTGATGTATTTATTAAATTGCCTTCCTTCTTAAGAGATTTTATTGAGTATTGACCCTGAAAATAGATTTGGCTCTAACACATTTCTCTTGGGTGTTACGGTATTATGGGTGGAGTTTTTAATAGTGTATAGAAGTATTACACTAATATTTACTACCTTTACCTTTATATAGATATCGTATTTAAGTGTTTTATAGTTACTGTGTAGTTATGGTTAAGTTTGGTCAAGTCAGAGTGAAGGGTCCACTTGATCGAGTGACACAGCATACCAGTTTGTGTATGTACTTTGTTGGAAGGCACTTCCTCTCTGCCACTTCACAAGAGGATTCGTTCAACTCAATTCAACTGTTGTGAGTCCATCCATATACAGATAGTATCTATCCATAAGTATAGTAAATAGTATCCTCTTGAAAGCCAGGCCAAGTCTCTCTCTCTACTTTTGAGTATTTGAGTCTTCTTCGTTCAAACACTTTACTTTTCCTTTATTTTACTTCACTTTACAATGTTAAGTGAACCTTATCATCATTCTCTATCTCATCATCGTTATTAGCATCTCTTTCCGACTCTTTTCTATTTATTCCCTTCACTCTTTCTCTATTTGCCTATTCAAACTTCACAGACGAGAACTATAGTAAAGTGAATTAAAATGACCTAGTCTGTCTCTTCTGTCTGCATTACCCTTTACATTACACCATGGCTTTGGCTTCACTCTAACTCTAATCTCAATTACTTTCTCAAGATCAAATATAAATTAAAATGTTCCCGAAGTCATAATATTATAGATATAGTTACGTAGTAGTTATCTTAAGCTTGTTCGCAAGTTCGCATCGCAGTAAAGGAGGATGAATATCTTTTCATTTGCAAAATGAATAGTAAATGCGATCTAGCCGTGCGAATTCAAATGCAAATAGATTGCATAGCTGATAATAGCATACCGCAGAAAGAATGACACACAAATAAGAGAAAGCAAAAACTATGTTTCCAGATACTTAATATTATCATAGAGCTCTGTACACTATACTGTTATAGTTAATACGGCATTGTTCTATATCAACTGTAAAGTAATGCAATGCAATGCCATGCCAGAAGAAGTGTAGCAGTTAGGCAGTTTATTTGTCAGTGTAAGCAAAAATATTTTGAAGCAGTTAAAGTTGAGAGCTGAGTATAGTTTGTAGAGTAGAGTTGTCCGTCTCTAATCCCAATCTTAATTAAAATGAACCATTAATCACCAACTGTTTGGCATTTTACGTACCTAACAGCACATTCCTACACGGTTCTTCACAAACATACATACTCGCATTGTCTTGTCTCATGTTAAACTTTAATAATATCTCTTTCCTCTACTAATGTACCTAATACTAGTACCATACCATAGTGGTTTGGCCTGGCTTCCTTTTCCTTCACTGTAGTTCGCTACGTCGTAAAGTGACGTAGTGTGGCAAGGCATGGCGTGCCATTCTAACTTTCAAAGTATTACTTTTGCATTGGTATCTTGCCGTATTTTCGGAAAAAATGCTTAGGGGGAATTTCGCATATTTTCTCAAAATTAAATAGTTCATTTCATTTTTGAAAGAAAAATTATTATAAAATTATCCTTTTACTTTCGTCTCAGCTTAGTTCAGAGTTCAGAATGTACCTAATTTTGCAAAGTAGCAACAAGGGTAAAATAATTCAGGAGGGTCGTGTCCAAGGTGGGGCTTTGGAGGCTGGATCCCCTCCCAAAATTCAGAAAAAGACAATTAAGAAAAAATAAGCAAAAAGTTAATAATACATTCGCCCGTTCATAAATTGCCCTAAAAACGAGAAAAAGCTCCCGATAATTTACAGATAAAAATTTTCGGCCCCTCCCAAAATTGATTCATAGATACGGCTATGGAATTCAGTTCTATTAAAATTATCCCAAACATTTAAAAAGCAGAAGAAAATTCAATAAACCTATAGATTTGATTTTTCTGCTACCATAAATTCGAATCAAAACTCTGCCCGCATATTTTTCTCATAAATAGGACACTACATCGATAAATACGGTATGTATTATTATATGGCGTGGCCTATTAGTGCCTACTTTAGTTTATCCAAGTTTTAGAAAAGTTTTAAGGTTCCCTATTATTGTAAATATGTTAGTTTAGATCTTTTGTCAGTGAGTCAGTCACTAGTTTAGTGTGTATTTCTATATTGATCTACACCGAAGTATTAGACACATACATACATAACTAAATTGAAACTAGAACTAGGTATGTACTTACCTACAATATAATACATACATATAACTTAAGGACGTACTTTTCATACATGTGCTTTGTTCCATTCTCAATTTCTCAACTAACGATAACTAGAAAGAAGTAAATCCAAGAGTTAACTTTCCACTTTCATCTCCCACTCACTATTCTTATTAGGTAAGTCAGTGAGTCACTAAAGTAAAGTCAGTTTCCTTTCTTCGTCGACTTCTTCTTCGTCTACTCCTGTGTATTGTATACTATTACATACTTACATTGAGTTTGAGTCTTTAGTTGACTTGTTTTGTTACAGTTACAGTTACAGTTACGATTACGATAACTTATGTAAGAAAACATAGGATGACTGCTACTACGTACATAAATATATATGTACTCCCAATTTTCGACTTACTTACGTTAGCTCAAGGCCATTTCATTCTCTAACCATTAGATAGAGCAAGGGTAAACTCTCAAATCAACACAAACAGCCAAAGTATGTAATAGAGACCCCATATCTAAGCGTGGCCTTACTAACAACTAACACTACTTAACTATTCCAAAGAAATCTCTCTAAGATACTGTTTTCTATTCTATTACTCAATACGTTTACGTTATACTTAGCAAATAATACTTAAACTACAGATACAGCTAATACAATGTGTATACTGATACAATATTATTATTTGGAAGGAAACACTACGTAAATACTGTTATTATACATATTGCATACTTACTTTTAGTAATCTTATACTATTAAGCGTGTATCGTATTGTATTATGTGCTACTGCATGTGTTGCATAATAATATCTTTTAACAAAGTGCAAATTCAATACTTCAATTTAAAAACAACTTCATTTATATTTGCTAAGTAAGCAATGCTTTTAGTACAGATAGATGTAAAATTAAAGTATGTTATACAATAAAATACAATAGCTTACGTAAGTACTAACTTTCTTTATTCTTTCTAACTGTACAGATCACATTATGTGAATGGAGGCATTCTGTAGTGTAGGGTGTTGTGAAATGAATGCACATTTATGTAATAACGTATCATTGCCGTTTTGTTCCCATTGCCTTGTGAAACGACCAATCGGACAAATACACTCTTGATGCATTCACTCCTGGGAATTTACCCTTTTGCTATTTTCTGAGGGGATCGTACAATACAAACACGACATAAATGAGAGTCCAGATCCAGACTAGATTCTGTAGTATTAAGTTACATTTAAGTCTAACAAAAATTAATTATGTTACAAAAGAGGATTTCCAAAATCTACTGATAAATAGTCATAAATACAATTTTTAAATACAGATTTTAAATGTGAATCGTTTAAATGATACATTTTGTTCTAAATTATTTTAATTTTTGATATTTTCCAGTTTGGGCACTAGAAAATAGTGCTAGATTAAACTTGTGGGTGTATGTAATAAAATTTATGGATAATAATAATATAAAATCCTAAAGTCAGTAAGGGATTTCACAAAGGAGAGATCAGAAGCTTATAAAGGATATTGCCTTAAGTGGAATCTTCCTTTTTTCATTAAACCCAACAACCCATTTATAGCTACCTATTTTGCAATTCCCATTACGTATGTGATACCTACTAATGCTAGAGCGCATAATATTCATTAATCTACTGTTATATGTAGTAGATCCCTTGGTGAAACCTATATTGGTGATTAAAAGTGTATAAGGTTACTTATAACAAAACACTATTCTTAATTCTTATTACATAACGAAGGAAAAGAAATACATTTAGTACAACACATACTTGGAAACACACACGCAATACAAAGTTACATTAAATCGGCAATCCCATTGCTATACTAATGAATGTAAATGTAAATATGTAATACAGAGTATATTAGTAACAGTATATTACTAATTTAGGACTCATATAGTGAAATTGACGCACACAACATAATATTTTGTGCTTAAAATGTGAATACGTTCAAGTGCACGTTCTCTGTGATAAGAAATGGCTTACGCCAAATTGCGAAACGCAAAAGCTTACATTTCTCTTATATAACTTTCTAACTACGTAACTGTATAAATAGTTAATACCCATTTTAAGTAATAACGATTCCTTCCTGGAAGTTATCTAGCACTTCAGTCCAATCCAATCCACTTGACTAAACATTAGTTTGGTATTCGGTTCCTTAAAACTTATACATGTTCGTACAGTATCTATACATAGCATTTATACATTCTAAAATGTACTACATAACAACATGTAGTTATATAAGTGTTACAAAATAGCTCTGGCAAGAGATAAGCGTTCGTATTTATTTATGTTAGGAGCACAAACTCCTTTTCTAAGCTATTAATGGTATAGTTACATAACGAAAATTAATTTAAAATTTCCTAAGTACTTAGTAGGTAGTAAAGAGAAAGGCATATTAGTGCGTTACATTGCTACTTTACTACCATTTGGTTTGTTTCTTTACACTAACATTACATTTGCAATACACAAATATTTTTGTATGCACAAATTAAACATATTTACTTAAATTGGAATATCTTTATAAGTATTTATAATCAAATGAGACATTTTTGCACGCTATTGCTACTACAAATGGCAGAAATTCCCTTTAAACTGGATCGTTGCAAGAACTGTAAATGTAAATGCTTGTAATATTCATTAGAATTCAAAAACTATGTAAAATATTCATGATATACAAGATTGTAGGGCATTTGTTAACCTATCTTTTAACACTACACTATAATATTCACTTTATATGAAGATATAATACGAAATAATATCCGTATGATGAAACTATATCCAAAAATAAATGTACAACAGAAAAGGATAATGAGATAATAAAAGGAAAAGTATGCAGAAGGTTCATTTGATTGCGTCTCCTCCCCTCTCGTTGATTTTACATTTATGTAATAACGGAGAAGATATTAAAGTCTGAAATCATTTGAACAATTTGACTAGAGGCTCTTTGCACTGATAGAATGACGGGAGGATGAGACTACTGGGACACAAATGAACATTTGTTAGAAATATATGTTACCCAAGTTCATATATTATGTATTTTACTACAGTTCAGCTACAATACTAAAATTGTGCCTATTTCTCCTATAAACTATCTAGTTAGCATAGGATTTACATTTAACTGGTATAACAACTAAGTAGATTTTCATATAATATGAATGATTTAATAAAATGAATAATATACGTATTAAGGAAACTGCAAGTTTACATGAGAAAGTACTTAAAGAACACTATTTAAAGAGTGAATCTTGTATTTTGGATTACTCACAGGACATATTACACTTTTCCTCCTCCTCCTCACACATTCGCTCATACAAACTTACTCACACACACATACTTACTACACATGTACATGTATCTGTACATGTACACTCAAGGCAATTCTAGCTTTAATTTCTCTATACAGTCTATGTATCTACTGTCTGTACATACAAAGTTGGATGCAATGCAATAATAAAGCAATACAATAGACTCTAATGTTATAATGCAATGTAATGTAGTGAAGAGACGAAAATAACACAAAGGATTGTATACAGGAGCTTTGAGATTTCATCTATGCACACTATACCTATGTATTTATATGCAACCTACATATCTACTTCGCATACGAGTGGTACCTACACCGAGAGAAATGTATTGCACTCTTTCTATACATCTATTCTCTATCAGACAACTTATATGAGCATTATAATGTAATAATAGTTAATATACAGTAGGTAGTACTTGCATAGATATACAAAACAAGTGAAGATGAATACTTACAACGTATAAAGTAAAACACATGTACATATTTTATAGGTATAAGACGTATTTAGAGTAGTTATAAGTGTAAACTGTAAAGGATGATAGTTAGGTTAGAGTTGGAGTCTATTATTCAACTCCCCCACCTCCGTTTGGATATCCCACCCGAAGAAGAGCGAAACGAAGAAGAAGCTGAAACTGGGAAAGGATGGGTTGTATTTGTAGATGTGTGTAAGAAACTGTGAGAGAGAAGAACTGACTCCCCCAAAGGGGATGTAAGAGGAAGAAAGAATAATATATGGAGATCTCACGTCTGATAAAGCTCCACTGTGAGTAAAGTAAGTAAAAAATGCTCACCAGAGTCGTTTCGTCCTAATGTCGAATGAATAGAGGAAGAGATCTCGTCCGTCCCATCCAGCGACGTGCCAAGTCCTTCGTCCAAAAGGTTTGTAATACTTTCTCGGGATGAACCTCCGTTCTCACCTACAAAACCAAAACACACAAATGCCAATGCAAATGAAATCACAAATGAAAGTCGGTCATTATACTACAATACCACACTTTCATTCTTTTCTTCACATAAAGCACCTACATAAGTATATACTTAGACACATGAACATAATATATTCATTATATTTACATTAATAGTAGCATATCACTATCACACAGTAAGTATAAGTAGTGTTTACACAGAATGTAAAAGTGCGTACGTTTAGCACGCTATCATATATAGGAATATCAAATTCATTTTGCACTATCTGTATAACATACGAAAATATGTGAGAATATTATTTATAAACGTAAAACAAGGCATATTACTATACTACACACACAAATATGTTACATAACAGTAACATAGAAAGTAGTAGGTACCTCTATCTCTGTTACTTTACTACTAATCTTACTACAAGTGAAGTTAGTAGTTCGGAAGTCGACTTTAGTTGCACTTTAGTTGATGCATTCACTCTTCACCTCATGAATTCATAATCAAGTCCACTTTTATAAGGCAATGAAATAGAGCCGAGCCGGCTTCCTTTCCTTCTGCTTCGTTTTGTTATAATGCATTAATATGTTACAGTGTACTGTACTGTAAAGGAAGGCAAAGGTTCCTTTACTTTAAGGTTTTATACTTATTCTCCCTGGTCATGCCATCATGTAATCTCTTTACACATTATTATACACATTGCATACAAATACACATAAATATGCAATGTCATAACCATAACTCTCGGGATTTTATACAGAACAGAGGATGTTTCCTTTGTGAATTCTATTCAGTACATTCTAAACGTGGGCTAACAGAGAAATCTTTTACTTACACATCACATTGTGGGTCTGGCTAAATTATTTTGCTTGCCTATTATAGACCTATTATTTTTATTATTCATTCAAATAGCCCGATACAATAATCGCAGATGTTTACGTATTGTAACAAATATATGCAATTAAAAATAAAACCCTACTCAATAGTAACGGTAGATTTTATTCTCTTGTGATCCTCAATTAAATTAAAACACAAAATAATAATTGTGTACAAACAAATATCATATCCTAATTATGTCAAAAATGTCAAACGTCAGAAAACACAATTTCCCTTACGGAAATTTTTGTTTCACCAGCTGAAGAAGAGAAATTATGATAAGAACCCTTCTACAAAGTGCATAGCACTGTTTTCTTGTAGGTTATTAGTTAACTTGTGTAAATGCATTAGGAAAGTGTGTAGATTGTAGGCTGCATATTTAGATTCACTTGAATTATGGAACATTTGCATCCAAACTCTTAGTAATAAATATATACAAAGGTATTTACAGAAAATATAAAGCAAATCTCACATAAAGTAGTATAATATTAGTCTTCTCGTAAGTAACTAAGCATTTATTAACTCAGTATGCATTATTCACAACACAAATGATACATATATGCATATATGTAATATATGCAGTATTTTAACAGAGTTAGTTAGTCAAGTCACACACAATCAGTTCATCTCGTCAGCAGAGTAGCATTTCAGTTTTCAGTCCAGTCGAGTTACGTTATGTTAGTTTTAGTACTGAAAGGAAAGTAGTAGTGTAACTATATTGTATAAAATAAGTATATATGTAATATTATCATCCTGTTATGCAACGAAGTGCTATGTTGCATATAAATACGCAATTCATAAAGGTACTGTAAGAATATATCGGAGAGATATTCATATGCATGCTTGTATAGTGCTTTACTTTACTGTAAAGTCAAACTGACTGAATCCTTCTTTACATAAGTTTAACATTAGATGGAGGCCTGACTTGACTTTGACTTGAATAATACCTTTCCAAAATGACTGCAATTTATTACGAATGAGCTCCACGCATGCAATTTCCTCATTTCAAACATGCACACATCCACACACACCGATAATTTCTAGCACTCAGATTAAACCATTTATACACTGCGGAAATGACACTTGAAAAATATCCTGAGGGAAAACGTAAACATAACATAACATAACAACCTATACTCCAACTTTCAACTTCCAACTTCCAACAACGGAAACTACGCAATACTCACTTTATATACGAAAACACATGAGACTTTTCAACTTAAAACTAAACCACTACACTATAAGGTACTTCTATACATATTACAATGTGCTACAATCTAAACAAGATTTCTGTTATGAGAAAACCCAACCAGACCAGAATACATTTAGCATTTAGCACTTACATTAGCAATATTGCTTACATACAGCCCAAAACTGGATTTTTTGCTGACCTTTGCACTTTTCTTTGAAAATATTGCTGCACTACTCACTTTTAGGCCCAGCCATGCACAATTAACAACATACACTGTTTATTTATCTAGGTATGGAGGTAAAAAGTAAAAGGTTAGGTATAATTTAGGTAAATACTTACTACTTCACATAAATACTAAATACACAGTACAGTACAGGTCCTTCTATATACATAAATAATATTGTATCGTACTTAAATAAAACAGTTTTAGTTAGCACACTAAGTATGTAAGTAGTAGTTAACTTGATAGATAAATGAAATAGCTTTATGTACAGAATAGTTTATAGTTCACTTCTCCAAAAGCTCTGCCCACTAAAATTTAGTTCCTGTGTATTTAACAGAGAGGCTTGTGATTCTTGACAAGACTGGAGCAATCTCAAACAGTAATTTATTGCACTATACAACATAACAGTTTCAACTTCAACTTCAACCTTCATTCTTACTGCGTACTATGTAATGTAGTACATAACTACATACTACATATGTACAAGCCTTAACATCTATCTTACTTTCATTTGTTTATCATCTCCACATTTATGGCACATTATAATCATTAAAGGAAATTGCAATACTTGGCCCATGTAAACTTAAACACTGTAAAGACCATAATACCATAATAAATAAGAATAACTCATTAATAAATGCCTATTACTTCTTTATGGGAGATTTTTCTCTAGTACAATAATACTAACAATATCAACATCAACACACAACACACAGTTTCCTTTGCTCTGTTTACGTACTTTTACAACTTAGTGTATGTAATGTTTAAAACAACTTACACTTACCATCACCGTCCAAGAGAAAGTCCATCGTGGCATTCCCTTGATTGTGGTACAGAATCAAATCATCTGGATTTTCCGTCGATACAGAATAAGCAAAAATGTTTCCATCTGCTTTCAGCTGAGCTAAAGCTCCAATATGGTGTAAAGTCACAGTATTCTGGAAATAAACAAAACAAAAATTACATTAGCACACTTTTAATGAATTTATCTAGCAAACTAAACGTTATTATCCATTATAAAGCATGTAGGAATAGGAACAGGACATTTTTAATCTGCTTTGGTTATCTATCAAGAATTAGAGCAAACATTAAAAAAGCTGCACAGAAAGCTGCGCTAACTACTTCAATATCTCCGTCTTCGCATAAACTGTAAACTTGTAAACTATTACACAGTAAAGCATCACAATAACATTTATTACACTAAAAAAAAGCATAGTGTACATCTTAACTCATTTAATTAGTATCATTTAGAAAGATTCTATGTACAAAGTAGGGTAACAATGATATCTCCTCCGAAATAGTGTAGTGTCACCCCCAACCTAACAAACTTGCAACTTGCATTAAACTAAAAGGACAACTCTAATCAGTGAACTACACTCTGCAATCTCACTCACCCAGCTTCTCATCTACAGAAACATATAGCAGACATCATTCCAAGCACACAACAATACACTAACTATACATATAAAGATATACATCCTTTCATATGTAACATGTATGTACAGATATATGCAGCATATAAGTAAAGATTATATTAATTGAGCTATCATTACATAATACTAAGAAAGTAGATACATATTTCTTTGTGTTTTTGTATTACGTATGTACACAAGTTCATAGACCATTAGAGTTTGTATGTAAGTCGAAGTTTAGTTAAAATAAGTCAAGACTATTAAATATATTCTTATGTAAGATGTAATGTAAGTCCCATTAGCTACTATAATGTGTGTATATGTAAAAGGCTCTCCCGTCTAACGTTAAATAACATCTCTCTCGTTCTGCTATGCACCAGAGTACACTAGAAATAAACTTGCATTAGCATTGCATTGCTTACTTACGATTAGTATGGCTCATTCCACATCCACCAACCGAAATTCTCTTCTATTAGCTTTTCGGTCATTTACTTTACTTATGTTATGTTGGTTGCTTTGCTGGTTTGGTTCTATGTTCCAAGTACTTATGTATATGTGAAGCTTGTATGTACTTTGTAGTACGTTCTACGTCTGCTGTCAAGCACAGGCAATATTTCAAAGCCTTCTCTCCCGTCTCCATCTCCACCTTCACCATTTATTTATATAGCTCCGAAATTCGAATTTTTATTTCCTTCTTTTACTTACTTTACCATTATCGTACATATCTTTCTTCCACATACATACTACTTATTAGTGCAAACACAACTTATATACTTGCACAGATATAGTACATACATAACTCTCTAATTTATGTATAAAGGTGTCTTGTCTTGTCTTGTCTAGTGGTTTGGTTTGGCTTTGGCTTGGTTTGTCTGATTCTGAGAAAACGGCGAGTATAATAGCTACTGTGCTATGTATGTACATAGCTACCTTATATCTTACAACATACATACATATACATATACATAGCATATGTAAGTACGTGCATAACTCTTATTACCTATTTGCGTCAGGAAGGTAGGTTTCGTGATGAGTTGTCTTGCATAATAGCGTCCTTGTGCAATCTATTCCACAACCGCACCGAATTCCTCACTAACAAACTAAACATAACGTAAACAACATCCACAAATCTATTATCTAAGCACAGGGAAAAGGAAAAGACTGCCTTTAGCAGACCAAACCAAGCCAGGAGTCATTTTCCTGTCGTTCTCAAACATTATTTTGTTTGTGCCGCACCCTGGCCTGTCCTGGCCTGGTGTGGTGTGTCGTGGTATGGTATGGCTTGACATGACACTAAATTCTTTATATACATATATACTGTGCATAAATTGCTCTCAAAGCTTTCTACGTATGTATATAGTACTATACAATTTATATCTAAATAAATTCGCTTATTATTTACCGACAATCATTCTTATGCCATACCAAGCCCTATGTGAAGCACGACACAGCAAAAAGAATGCCAATATTGCGCCATACGCCATACGGATGCAATTCGTAATGAAATGAAGCAAGGCAAGGTTATAACTACAACTACATTACATTATCTATCCTATTTATTATACCAGGACCAGGATACATATTAATGTACATGCATAAAGTAAGTAGGTACAGATAAATACATAGTGTATGCATAAGTATAGTAAAAGAGAAGGACATATCAATTTAGTAAAGTCTACCTTTCGGGTTTAAAGCTCTAATTTCACTTCATCCGCAGACATTCATTCCCCGTGAAAGGTACTTTAGCATTCAGTTACCATTAGTGAGCACACAATAGCAAGCAACTACTAAACCAGACAATTTTCAATGACATTGGCATACATAATAGTTCAGCTATATAAATTAGTATGGGAAAAGGTTGATATTGATGAGAGTGTATATGTAATATGTTTTGGTGTATTTAATATTGCATACAAATAGTGCAGTGCTAATCCTGCATTGGTTCTTTCCATGTCTAATATTTATCTATTATAAGCTATATTAATAGTTCTATGCTAGTCTGTAATGTGTTTTACTCCAATTTATGTTTACATAAACGCACCCATTACTTTTTCACTCGAATCGTGTGACTTTAGCTGGTTTGGTTTGCTTTGGTATATGGTGTGTCCTATAATGGATACTATACAGTGCACTGTATTTGTATTTTACCATTATGTGCATTTGTCAGGAAAAAGAAAGCAATATAATACATTGTAGTACATAGTACCTTTAAGTAAGTATATATAGTACTGTCGTGTTATTTTCTAATACATAATGAAAGTGACAGCACAAGAGAGAGACTAAAAGGGATATACATACATAGTATTCACATTTAGATAGATATCTGTATGCAGGACAGGACAGGATAGACTGATAGATCCGATCTAGTAATATATAATACAGAATGAAAGATGCACACACGCAAAGTGTAGTTGGTTCGTTTCGTATGTAGTGTAACAGTAGTAGCGGTAGTAGTTCTAGTTAGGTATTTAATAATAAGTGACATAATCTACTCTTGATAGGGACGGTGACAGAACAGAGACATTGAATGGATGAATAGCTAGGTGAGCTCGTGAGCTGTATTGCATAATACTTATAATACTACAGGAGAGATCGTATTATAATGTGTACAATAGATATATGGCATTCTAGGGAATAATAGCTCCACACAACAGAACACAACTACAACACAGCATGAGCATAATCACGAGGGGTGAACCAAATAATGGAAAGCGACAGAAACATAATCTGTCTCTCAGGTCCTTATTAAAAATAGTCAGTTCTTTTGCATCATCAAACATATAAATTGAATCAGCATACATACACCACATCACAAAACCTTCCTTAAGCTTACTTTATATATACAATCCCTTATAAAGATACTGTACACATACATTTTTACTTTTTCAAACTTAATTTTTACCTGTTTTTCACTTATACTCTTGCTAATCAACTTTCCTCATTAATATTCAGACCTATCCTTTATACGCCTACAACCTTCTATAGTAACGGTATATAAAAAATGCATATAAAGCCATATATACTATAAGATGTTATATAGCTATGCCTAATTCTCTACTTGACAAACGAGGATCAAGAAATCTGCTTCATTACAAATACAAGCAAATGCGTTCTTCTATGCACCACTGCATTTGTGATGAATCCTCTGTATATATTTACGATTTGTTACATAACATGCAACACAACTTGGATGCACCACTATACTAATGCGACTACACTACAGATACGACTACTATCTTCAATCTATGTCATTCCGTTGATGTTGCATGTAAAATAGTACACGTACATATTGCATGCTCTGTCTCTTTGCATGTCTAGGCTCTTCTGTTTTGCTGTATTGTAACGTAACAAGCTGAAATACAACATATATCACAGTCAGTGTACTATATAGTACTGTTATGTTACAGATAGAGAGATAGAGAAATGGTATATGATACGATGATGATGAAGAAGACACCCCCTGTCCTCTGTTCTGCTGTCCTGGATGAAAAGGGATCCCCAAGGGATCTCAAAATCTTTTTTACCTCTCCTACAGGCAGATACTACTGCATAGGCTTTCAATCACACGTGCACGCTCAACAATAACAAAAACCTGAGATGAGTTAAGTCAATTCAACATTATTTGATTGCACTACTACCATGCACTGCACTGTGATATCTAAATTCAGTTTTGGCCAATATACAGATATACTATATAAGCATCTATAGTAAATATATCCGACTGCTCCAGCAGATTTAACAAGAACATTCATAAAGTATCCAATCTACTACCTAGAATTTGTTTTTCTATAAAAATGTATCTAGGAATGTAATGCATGCACATGAATTGAATTGCATCACATTACATATTATGCATTTATGTATTTATGTACAGTACAGTAGTACAGTACAGTACACTGCATCTGAAACATAATCTATAGCTAGCAAGATGAATCTTAGGGAGAAATAAGATATCTTCAGCTACATGCTATTATAAATAATTCAGTTTGCAATAGAAAATTCGTATCCCCATATTCCGTACGTAATGTATGTATATGTAGGCATATTCATTACAAATATATTACAATAGGGAAGTTCCTTTCGCCTTTAAGCTATTATGGCACATGTTTAAAATACTTGCTATAACTATCACTATCACTATCTGTATAGGTTTGTATATATAAATACTACATAAGTATAATGATATTATGTTCACTATTATTGCTTTGGTATTACATTGCTTTCTTTTCAAGTTTCTATTCCTTTTGTTATGCGATACCCTGGTTTGGTTTGGTTTGGCTTAGCTCAGATATTCCATTACCATCAGGTAATTTACTGTGGGCAGGTAGAGTAAGCCATTCATACGCAACACGCATTGTAGCCACAACACAAAACACAACATAACAAAATACACATAGCCTTTAGCAAGTCACTCACTCA
Source organism: Tomocerus mixtus (assembly GCA_034694165.1). NCBI lineage: Eukaryota > Metazoa > Arthropoda > Collembola > Entomobryomorpha > Tomoceridae > Tomocerus > Tomocerus mixtus. Next base: position 6,624 of record JAQFYC010002039.1, on the reverse strand, counting down.
ATTCACATACTACATAGGTACTGATACATACACTTTAATAATAAATCTGAATTTATAGGTTTTCGTGTAACATTACACAACACAATCAACAGAGAAGTCATACAAGAGACGAAAACGCAAGAACGCAACGCACCAAATGACTTCGCTCTAATATAATACACCTACAAGGCATTCGTACTAAACTTTTAACTGTCAGACAGACCGACGGTTTGATTTCCATTCACTCCTGTAGCTGTCCTGTCCTGACTATCTCCTTCTCCTGTACACAACTATATCAGTATCAACTATCAATACAATCAGTTTCACATAATAATAAGGAATATGCATGCCTTACTTAATTTGCATACTACATCCTTAGGCACAGGGCTATTTGATTACATAATTTGTTTTTCTTCCGCTTTAGAATAAATTGACACAATAGATATTTCGAATCGAACCGAAGTACACCACAGCACAACATGTCGTTCGTGCCACGAACCACCAATCAATGATAATCATAATCATAAGAAATATGCATCACACAATTAAGCCATTCATTCTTGTTGCTCTGTTATGTTATGAAGGTTTACAAAGGAATAAACTCGTAGCGTGTCAAGAAAAGTTTCAAATTAAATACGGATTTTAGTTTGGGTATTCTATTAACAAAAAGTTTCCGATAAAATTGATATTCCTTGTTAATACACCTCTGCTGCATAATAATACCCTATAAGAAAGGAAAAACTTTATGTAAATATGCAAGCTAAAGTGTGTAATCATGCATAGGTTTAGCTCAGTTCAGGTTTGTATCATGCATAGGTTTGTGCCTTATACTACAGATATGTTACATATAAATTATAATGGTTGTCGTAAAATGGTTGTAGCTGTATAGATACATAGATGTTTTATGTAACATACCAATTACTGCACAAAGGAGCGTTGAAAATGTGTACTTAAAGTTAGACGTTTAGACTTTTAGAGGAAAGCACAACAAATTCGATTACATAAATACATAGATTGCAATGCAAGCAACAGCTGCTTCACTGCTTTGCTTCTCTTATGTGTGTATGTATGTACTTAAGTAGTATTTCTATTTCACAACACTCAATTTATGCTTTTACTTATTTCCTCCACTATGTATACGAAGTATGTTATACCAATACAAAACCAGTCTCATCCGTATCCGTTCTTAAAGCAAATACTCAAATATTACATCTGATCCAATTCGCTTCAGCGTTCAACTCTTAAACTCAAGTACATATCTTCAATCTGCACTGCAGTAGCTTGTACTTTACATGTGTGCACACTCTAAATACACAACAGTTCACAAAAGCATACAAATAAAACTCTACTTTCCAAAGTTCAAAAAAATTTCCTAATGCAAGTATGCATGTACTAACCAACAAAAAGTAAACTAGTAGAGCTAGAACTAGAGTAACGTTGAAAAATGGATATCACTACTATATAGTACATCCATAAGTTATATTAGTATCTAAAGAGTATAGGGAAACAAACTGAAGTTTTAAGTAAAGTAGTTCTCAATTCTCGAACAATTACTCACGATCACAGGAGGCAACAGTTTTCCAAGGAAAACACAATTTATCCCATTGCATTTACAATACATGTGATGTGTGTTGAGCTGAACTGAACTGAACACACATTATAACTACAGTACACAGGCAGATGCATTAACTTATGATGACATGACCTATGTACGACTATGCTAGCTATTTACTTATTTACCTATTTATTTCACACAAGGATGCATGTACTCGTTATCCTACAATCTACCAAGAATGCACAACAATGTATTGAAGTGTAAACTTTGCCCATAACTGTATATGTCACGTATGAGTGAAAGCAGTTTGCAGTTTTTCCCAAATTTTCCCATGAATTCCTTCCTTATTACGTCAATTGACAATTTAAGATTGGCTATTTCGCTGCGCTGGCTCCTAACTTGGTAATATAACTATAAGTTTCAAGGAATAGTTATATAATTATAGTAAAATAGCAGAATGAACCCATATAAGTTAGTAGTTATATGTATTATGTAATGACAATAACTCATTACGAGCATACGCAGTACTCAGCATATAAAAAGAATAAGAAAAGGTATTGAAAAAAGTTTATTTACATATAAGGAACTCTTATAGCTTATAAGTATACAGTATTCTGTATATACTTGTACATAAAGTGCAGAATGGGGATAATATAACATAAATAAACATTTCCTTAGACTTTCTATTACTCTACTTCGTATCGTATAGTACATCCCACGCGTTAGGGGGAAATTGAAGTGGCTTGGCTTATTACATACGTATTTGTGCTTATATCCACATTGGGATCTTTAAGGTAGTTTTCTACGTTTCGAATGAGTATTCACCTTCCTGCCCTCTTCTAATAATATTTCCTCCTTGATTTGACTCGACTCAAGTTCCAAAGGGAGAAAAAGAAAAGTAAGCGAAATCGTAGGAAGAACAGAACAGAGATTCAGTCCATGAACTCCCATATTATTAGTGTATTAAATAAGTGGGGTCTTTTCCTTCTGCTTCTGTACCATCTGTACAGACATACGAAGTGGTTCCGGAGAAATGAATTTTAGTAGCTAAATACATACTGAAGACTTAGACGAGGATGTTTGCTTTCTCCGGAAAATTGAAGATGAATTTCTGTCCTGACTTGTCCATATACAGATATTACATATGCACTACATACATATACTTATATACTTACATAAGTTATTACTTTTTCTCCTAAATATAAGTATCTTTATATATTGTATGTAAGTACATTAGATAGAATAGTATAATATTTAAGGATGACGTGGCATTCATGTTCATGTTCATTTATATATTACTTATATGCATGTCTTTCACTCATACTGTCTTGTCTGTAGCTGTACTGACTGTATCACAAACAAAGGACATTTGTAAGTAATGAAAGTTGAAGTTGCCTAGTGTCACTAGCTTTGCTTTCACTTTGACAACGTCTCTCCAAACAAACAATGAATTATTTACCATAGCTAAATAATACAGGAAACTAAAGCACACCATCACGTAACATTAACGTAACCAACCACGTAAACAGTAAGCAGTAGGAGCATAGGGCACAGTATCTCTATCACAGTCAAGTCACAGTGCGTAATAACTTCCCAAAACTAAATTCAACTCAACTATCTCACTCTGAACAAATAATGCAACGACTTAAATAGAATATAAAAGACTACTAGTGTACGAAATGCCCCCAATATCACTCTAATACTAAAATACACATCAGTTCAACCTAAAATTAATGTTCTTTCTCAAAACTAAAGCTTCCCTTTACTTATATAGAAGATACATTTAATATTATGCATTGCGCAATATAATTTTCCTTCTATTTACTTACGAAAGATAAGTAACTCATTTATTTACAATATAAACAGTAAATAAACCGAGCCAAACTACCGTTGCGTGTGATACGATTTATATAATGCATTTGCAATACGATACAATACACATAAGAAGAGAAATTCATCAAATATTAAATTGTATTATTAAAAACATACGTAACTACCTAAAGCACTCGTATTTGTAGAACATATATGTACACCGAGTTTGAAACGTATAATATACAAATAAATCGCAAAATAAATTGTGCAGGTGAGTTGAGTTCTTGTTTTAGTTAGCGTGGCAGGAACATTAGTCGAAATAGAAAACGCCCAACTAGCGTCACTCATCCTATTCACTATTATTTATCTTCATTCCTGTCTCACGAACCATATCATGGAAAACGAAGGAAAGTATTCTGCTGAACTTGGCTTAAACAACCCACAGCAATATTCTTACAAACAAACTTTCACAAAACTAAACAACATAATAACAAATACCTGCTCTCAACTCTAATAATAAACAAAAAGAAAATACCGACTCATTCAAAATACATATTTATATATTATACGCATACAGTTTCTCTTTCTGACTTACTGTATTCCACCATACATACCATCAGGAAACTATTGTAAAGTAAATATTGTTCAGTACCTTTACATCACATATCGCATCGTATACTTAACATAACATAGCCGCATAAAGTGCTACCAAATATGTGTTACTGTAAGGAAGCTGCCCAACAAATTGCAAATGTTGAATAATGTAAAACATTTTCTACACTTACAACACAGCAATCTTTGCTTTAATCTGCTATTTACCTTATTACAGATACATTGAACACATTGAACACATTTTACATTGAAAATGCTTCTGCTCCCACACACCTTTTAAGGGCATTCTTTTTTGTATGTAAATGGCTACCACGCAATGGGCATATAATACGTACTTTCCTAAGTTACAGAAAACACAAAAAGACAGTGAAAAACCTTAACTGCATTCGCAAACAACGTAAATAAAATAAAAGGCTACATTTTAAGCTCGAATCCAAACGATAACAAATTAAGTATACCAATAAATAAAGAAATATAAATATGATACAGATCCAACGGATTCGGGTTCGGTACTTATCAGCATATTATGCAAAAAACCTTTGCTACATTTAATTATCTGTATAATTACTAAGTAGGTAAATATACAAAATAACCTATACTTAATTTAATACTGTCTAAGTCTAGATATGTTAGTATTTCATATAATGTAATGTTACTAATAAGAAATGAAATTATAACACGTATAATTTGTATTGGAATGGATTTGGAATACATCTGTATTTAAGTCAAGTGCTCAAAAGCACACTGCACTAGCCTATTACTATAGCGTTTACTTACAAGAACATATTAGCAGTGCGTAAGCGTAAATATTATCTCGAACATACCATACGTAGAAAATGATTGTGTGTGTATTTTATGTGTCTGTCCTTTCCTTCCTACTTCCTACCCAGAAGCGTTGCTTACTTACTTACTTTTCTGTTAAGTTTAGCAGTTTAGTTTTGGGTAAGTTTGGTTTGGCAGTGTCGGCAATATTCCCGATGGTTATATATTATCCTCTTTTATGCTATTGTATGGAATCAGAAGAGTAAATACCTACAGAATGGTAAGTAAAGTAAGCAAATAGATATATACCGTAGTGTATGTAATATAAAAGACAACAACTTGTTTAGCTACCTACAATAGCTACCTAAGTATATGTATGTATAGGTAAGTAGGTACACGGGTAATTTAGTTAGTGTGTAGAAAGGCTGTGAAAAAAGAGTTGCCGTTGCCGCCGTTGTGAGTTGTTCTTGTTATACTTTCACCCTAAGTAGGAAGACGAGTCAGAAGGAAAACACCTGCCAAGCTGTTCCAGACGCCAGAACAGGCAAATCCACCAACACGGAAAACAAGATACATTCTAAGAGCTTCAAAATAGGAAATTCACGAGGGAAGAAAGGTTTTCGCAAAGCTGAAAAACATCTAATGATTTATTCATGTAGAAAGTGCAAGTTCGCGTTTTCCATTACGATCCTGTCCTGTCTTGTCTCCTGTCCCATTCCATTTTTAACATTTTAACTATTAGCTGACTATGCAACTCGCTATCCCATGGGAAAATCTAGATTGATACATTTAGCACACTAACTAACTTACTCTCAAAGGCAAAAGTGATATAGATACATATACTTACTTTTGCTACATTATAAATACAATGACATTGCTTCACTTGCCTATTGTAGTGTGCTTTTATAACATAAACAGCATTCTATAGTAAATAAACCATTTCAAAACGGATATAAGCAAGTGGTTGAACTAAATACTGCTACTAAACTACCAGTTTTGTTGGTGAAAGTAGTTTAAATGACGTATTAGGGTCATTTAGTACTGAATTCGTACAAAATCTCACATTGCACCATGTTTGGGGTAAATTCAGATTCATATTTGGATTCCTTAATCCTTACGTCAACAGCTACCCAACGATAGCCCACTTGCCATATTTTCCCATTTAAAAAATAAGTGGGCGTGGTCAGAACTCCATGTGGGTGTGGTCGATTTGACTTAAAAACCAACTCTTTCAAATTCTGAAAACAAAACTCAAAAAAGTTGAACCGTTTGAAAGTTGGACAGTAGAGAAGGACAGACAGATAGACAACACCATCATTCGCATAAAATAGTTTCTCAACCACTTAATAATGTCTGCACATTCTGTACTGAACTTAATAACACGTGCTTATCCATAAAAATGTTTTATCTCCGCATTATTCCAAGTAAACAGCAAATAATGGACTCCTCAATGAAAATCCAGCCATTAGGATGTTGTGTATACACATAGTTAACTACCTCATTCCCCATACTTTGGTTATTAAAAAGGATTTTAGGGAAACACTAAAAATCTCACGGAAAGCAAAATCAAACTATATATTTCTTGTAATGTCCATGTAGTACATACATTCAGTTCCACACATTACATCACATCACATTCAGCTAAACCATTAAACATTTATCTTAAAAGGATATTTATTTAAAGAAGGACTGCTCTAAGTGAGCGTTAAATGGACTTGCTTCATCCTTTTGATGTTTTATTGCAGTCCATTCTATTCTGATTAATATTTTATTAGGTCATCGACATTTTTACTAAAGTACTTTTTTACCTTATGTACTTACTTTACTTACTGTTCTTGATATAGGAGTGCTATGGCTACGATTAGTGATATAATTATTACTTGTTTATAATTATTGAAAGATAA
>JAQFYC010002038.1:0-28606 GCA_034694165.1 Tomocerus mixtus | reverse complement strand
TAACGTCCTATCTGAGTGAGCCGTTTTCAAGTACATCTAGAAAGTTTTACTTATATACTCGTCAAGGTAACCTTAAGATGTAAAGCTATACTATGTAATTATTATATAATTATATTTATTTGACCAAATAAGGAAAATATAATCTAAAAAATTTTCTAGTTTGTGTCATATTCGTCAGGCATATAATTAGGAGTCTTTTTTCATTCAATGTAGCCTTCATCTCAATAAACTTGGCAGTATACATAGTTGATAATTATTACATAATAATTACGATAATTATTACCGTTAAAATTCTAGTGAACAAATAATGCAAATTCAGATAAACGATTTAACAGTGATTAAAAACATGGAGAAAGCATGCTAATTGTATTCATAGTCGAATTTTGTAATCTACAAGGAAGTGAAAGATTGTAGGTCTACTTTATTGTCACCCTGTGCATTGATATACCAAAATGAAGCATTATAAATTTTAGTTACTGCATGTAATATTGCCTTTACTCACTTTCTTCGCTTATACTTTGCACTTATAGTCCACCACTATTTCGCTAGAATGGTATTTGTCTAAAACGCTTTCTTCCTGGTGTCTCAAAGACTGTCGCAACCCCGAGTAAACTTTCTTACCGATGAAATCTACCTAAAGTTTACTTAATATAATATAGTAAACGCATGGGAACTCAACAGTGTCGTCGGGTGTGAACTGTGGGTCTCTAATTCTAATCTCTGTTGGTGATGTGATGTGATATGATGTGAATGTGAGTGACACACGTGGGTTCGTTTCACTTTCCCTAGTCAAGTGAGTGAGTTTAGGAAAAGCTAAACTTCAATGTTATAGTCTCCAGCTCAGTATTAGACGTTGAAGTCTTAGCTAACACTTCACCCTGAAATTTCATCAAGTTAATGCAACATATTTTCTTCACATTTTCGCTCCATATGCTTCAGTTCAACTTCAACTTCACTTTAGTCAAGCAAGACGCTTATGGTTTATAGGAGATAGTGCGTTATCGTCTACTTACACACTATTCATGGATAAATGCCAATGCCATTGCCAACCTGCTTGAGCCAGCAAAAACATATTTCCTCATAAGTATTTCAGTAATAGAACTGCCTTTTTCAGTTTAACGTATTTATATTGTAACATTAGTCTATTACGTAACGAAAGTGTACTTTTGTACAGTCATGTTAGCAAACTGTCGATCATTACTCTTTCATCATAATGTAATTACTAAGCTACTATGTACCTAGTTAATATGTATGCTAGAATTTTTCCTATTTTACATTAAAAATTCCACAGCCACAATGCTACTGTGTTCTCTGAACGCGTATTGTACTTATATATAAGTAGATGCAGGACCTATTTGTAAGTCACACAAGGAAATAATAAGAATATCTTTCACTCTTGGGAAAGCAATCTCAATCTTAGAATTGCGCTGTTTTCTAATAATATTTTCTTTTTATTCGACATAATTCCATTGCAGGCATGCATAGCTTATTTTTCTTTTAACTTTTGTCTCTGCGGTTGTCATATGGTGTATAACTGAGGTACTTTGCATCTTCTAGTGATATTTGTATCAGTACTTATAATAATGCAGAAAAGTCAAGGTTAAGAAAGCAATTGTACTTTTGGCTGACTCTGGCTAGAGGAAAATAACAAAAAAGTAGAGATTTTTGGTGTGGAAACAAACGTTAACTTTATAATCTAGTACAATGCGCTACTTATACGTATAAATATTCTGCATAACTCAGTTGTCTTTTCCCTAAGTAACTATTTCACTTTCATGCACATACTCATTCCGTTTTTACCTTAGGCTGAATTGAAGGTTTACGATGAGAGAAGAGCTGCCCGATGGTAGTTTTACGTTTCTTTTCTTTTAGTTTACTAGTGCAGCTCACATCACACTTAAAATAACTACTATATAACTCCAACTGGAGTTTTAGAGTTATATACTTACCCGAATTTCTATTTGGCTTCCAGAGTTCTTAAGTTAAGACTCCAAACTAAGGTACCTAAGTATAATATAAAATGAACATAAAACCAATGTTACCTTCCTACTTTCTCCCATCATTGCAGTGCACCGTAGAAAAAAGAGGCTCTTCTACTGCAGTAGCAATGGATAACTACAAAAGTTATCTAGGAGACTCAAAGTCGGTAGTCTGTACTCTGTATAAGTATCTATAGACTATAGTGGCATATACAAGCATAGCTTTATTATTATGTAAGCCATAGGTATAAAGTATAAGATCGCCTTTAGGCTTGATAGAGAAAGTATATTAGAGGAGAAAGTAGGGAATGCCGGGAAAGTAGCGTGGGTACATTTTTTCATTCTGTGTGCTATTCCCATGCCTTGCTTACATTAGTCTAGTCACATCCACATTTCATGCATAATCAGATAAAACTTGCAATAAAAGTTGAAAAGTTCATGCAATAGCTGTGTGAGAATGGCCGTGATGATAGCACCAAGCGGTTTCACAGCCCAAGTTATTACGACAAAGAAATTATGAGGGGAAGGAAGGAAGGGATGGCTATGGAATGGATGCATTTGAGTATTCTGCCCAAATCATGAAATCCATGGCTTATGCAGATGTCTAAGCATAAAAATACTCCTATAAATAGACAGCATACCTCTCCCGTAGTACATTACGTACATTTTTTACTGTTAAAGCAGGCACAATTAAATTAACTTTTATAGGTACATATCATCCTTACTTTTTTAATTGCACATACGTACCTTGCTTTGTTACTTGGGCTTTGGACAGACTATGATTTCAATTAATGCTTATTGGTTTAAACTTTTCACGTTTGTTAGGCAAAATAAATAGTATGTTATTAGTACAAAGGGATTTTAAGTACATTTGGAAAAAATACTTTTTATTCGACCATGAGCAGTAGGATAATAGTAGGTAGGATTAGAATTACAGGGTAAATAATTGCACGTACACTAATTAGAGTGATATTCCCGTATACTGGCGTATACATGATAAAATACTTTGGGTAGATACAATTTATAACCTACTTAAATGACACTGTTCTTAAATGCGAATCCATGAAAGTGTCATATAGTAGTTTTAAGAAAGGCATCTTTAGGAAGAAAATTTAGAAATATTAAAGCTTAATTGACAGTGACATCATCCGAGGTATTAGAGGTATCTCCAAGTCCAATTTCTGCGGTACTGAAAGAAGCTTTAGCATCTTCAAATAATCCAGGGAGATCACTATCAATGTGATCATTCTCTTTGGCAGAAGTGTTGGTGGTTTTCAAAGTTTTAATAGGTCTGTAAAACCAGAGGACCATGCAGCATAAGGTCATCAAGAATACTCCAAGGAAGACAAGTGAACCCATCTCTGTACAAAGAAATCCGGTGAACACGAAATGAACGGACATAACTATGCAGAATGTGGTGATGGGGCTGCCACGACCGATTTTCCATGTAGAGGGGAAACACCATATGATACGCATGAAGATCAGAGGATACAATATAAGATAGAGAAACCAACCCCCACACATGATTAGATAATATTTGTATAAACGCTAACAAAAATTCTAGTTTTTCTTATAAATACGAATCTCAACCTTTTAATCGTTGTATCAATCCTTATGGTGTTGCGGAAAGTTGCTAATCACATAAACATTTTCAATAATGTTTATCAGGGGTATTTACGGTAAGGAGGTATGGCAACTTGCTTTTCGGGCATAAAAAGGTCACAGCGGAAGATCTTAACCAAAATAAGTACCTTTGGTTTATTTCCGATGGCCTGCTGAAAATGCTTAAAAATTTTTCAGTAATTCTGGTTAAATATATGGAAAGACTTATTGGCCAAGACAGTAAAAGTAATTACCGTCTTATGTATTTTGAATAAATTAAAGAAATGGCCCTGATATCCATTTTGATTGCCCATTAACCAAATCAAGTTGTGTAATTGCTGACACATCTTGTATATAACCTAACTTTCTTTATATGTCAGCCTAAAATCTATAAGGTATTAGGCACATTACAGTGTTTGAAAAAAAGTTGTCTGCCTATGAGTGATTCGCCTACTTATTACTGCCCAGAAATGTTTATGCTTAGAGTTTAGAGTTTAGAGTTTAGAGTACATAACCAGGCCAGGCCACACCAGACCAGGAACACTAAAAAAGTTTATTCATCATAAGTTCATTTTATAGTCTACTATTCTCCCATATAATCAGATCCAACTCGTAAAAGTAGAAAAGGATCAGGAAGAATTTGAAAAATTCCAATTCATGCGACTGACTGAGTTTGATTGGAAATGTTTATTTCACTCTCCCTTCTTCCTTCCTTTCCATTCCCTCCTACAGTACAGTATAACTTATAGCTAACAGACATATACTCTTCTGGCCTGGTCGTGGCAGTCTGCTCGGATCTCAGTCTCGACTCAATTTAATTCCTTTTCTATTTACGATAAGTATTTATGTTGACCATCTATATTCAGCAATTCGTCACATAGCTTAGGAATTCTGTACAAATAGCCATATCATTCAATAGGCATTATAGGCAATTCACTTGTCCAACTCCCAGTCGGCAAATTCCAAAAGGCCATATAAATCCTGATCCTGACCCTAACCTTACAAAAATGATCTCAAGACATGGACAATGGACATGACAAGAAAACCAAAAATATTGCACCATGGCTTTAAATATATTTTCTCACTTCTCATCTCAGGATAATCCAATACATATTTTTCTATAAAACTGTAAAATTAAAGTCAATTAATATTAAAAGATGACTATATTTAAAAGATAACTCCAAATTAGCAGATCTGTTAAATATCCTATATCCTTTTGTCATAATTATAATCGAATTGAAGTGTCATTACAAACTGCGACCAACTATTTGATATAATTATATGCTCGCTGCATAAATTGCAGAATAAATTGTAAATGCTTCTGGCAAATAACAAGGTAATAATAAATAACAGTAGAATAAGTATAGATATAAATGTTATGGATTGTAGGAAGTAAAGAACCAATAAAACTAGAATCCACAAGTATTTCAATTTCATGTGGTAGGTATACAGTATACAGGTAAACAGGTTCGTAGGATTTTTAATCTTCAGCTTCAATTTACTTCACTGTGATCCATTATATATTCCTAATACTGAATAAAAAATTGTAGGTATACGTGCAGTCTATTTTGTAGATGGAAAATATAATACTTACAAGGAAATGGGAAGCTTAAAACTCTGCATAAATATAAGAATCTTAGAAATGCGATGAAAAGTATAATGATATAAAGCTATCCATCGAAATCACTCACAATTACTATTACTAGCCTCATTGTCATCATCATCCGTCTCCATCAAGATTGAGTCGAGTTGAACCTCACTCATCGTCAGCCTGTGCTTGTCTTGTCATTGTGTTTCCTCTCTTTTCTCCCTTCCCAGTTTTAACTTAAAACTCTGATGATGAGTTTCACAAGGAAAAAGATTGAAGAAGCTTCGTATTGTGTTGTACTATACTACATAAGTAAGAACACTAAGAAAGAACGAAAGTTGACGTAGTAGTAGTGTTCTATAAGAAAAGAAAGCAAATTCATTTGCAGATGGAGATGGTGAATACAGATACTTAGAAACTATTAGAATCTCTACAAGTACATAATAGGTAAGATAGGAAACATTTCATTTCCCTATTCGACTAGAAACTTTCTGTTTGCAAAAAATCTCATTCATTTCTTGTCTCCCAGCTCCTTCCGTTAGTTTTTTCTTTCTTCTGGGCTCCTGCTTTGTTTCCAGAACTAAAATTAAAAAGTCTACAGTAATGAGGAAGCAAGGGGAAAGAAAAACTGGATAGGATTCCCTATATTTTCGTCCTTCTAGCTTCTGCAGAGTTTTTCTTCTTCATTTACTATAGGCATAAGCATAACTAAGGTAAGATAGGAATGTCACTGTATAAAGTAACAGTAAAGATACAATTTACGGATGCAAGATAGCATTTGAACAGAATGCAACTAAAAGATGTGGTTTATTATGCGACTGGGATGGGATGTGGTCTGATGTCTGGTTCTGGTATGCACGAGAGGAACTATTCATCAGTTTAATAGATACGTAATTGAAAGCAATTCGCCACTCATTTCCCAGACTAAATTACTTTCCTCTCATTTTCATTCGAAGATACACTCATTACACTTACCTTGGCTTTGAATATAGGAAAGCACACCATTATCATTATGTATATAATGATAATGGTGTATATATGTACTATGTATATAATGTAGCATCCCGTTTTGCCTTGCTAATAGCAGAATACTAGTATATACTTTCTCCCCATGTAATTTCACATTTGCTTTCTCAACTTTCCCTGCTTTCACTATCTGGGATAATGACAAGGAATTATTAAAGTCTTAAATATACGATGATGATAAGACTTCCCCAAATGAAATTCAAAACGAGCGAATTCTATTTTAATTATATCATGAACCTGAAGATGGATTTTCTTCGCTTTACTGCTTCGATAGTTGCTTACCTAAGTTACTCATGCTAAATAACTTACATAACAAAATCATAGCATACCTAATAGTAATATATGTAGCATAACTTTAAGCAAAATCTTCTTGGTAAGGTATGTCTAAATTAATTATGAAGAATTTAAATGAGATAACTGCAACTGCAACGTAAGTTTAACGAATGAGGTATTTATTGCATAGAAATTAAATGATTTTTATAACATTAACGTTTACAGTTTAGTACACACGTACACGGTTACATGATGACATTTTACGAAATACGAGTATGACGATTACGAACGAACGAACACATATTTAATTTCCTAAACTTTACTTTTACACGTACACCATGACAGAAATCAGTGCAAAACTTGTTGCTGAGTCGCAATAAATTATTTATACTACCCATAATAACTATGTCATCTAACTACACTACAGTAAATACACTATAGTACTCTCGTTTTTTGTAATTCATCTAATTACTTATACTTATCTATATTCTTGGTACACGTTTTATATGTATAAATGTTGGTTATGTTATGCATGTCAATGTAAAGTCAAAGTTAATTCTATATGTATGTATTTCAGACTAAGTTTAGTGTGCCACAATGATTTTAATATTTTTGAATAGAAAGATTAACACTATTGTAAATGGGTGCAATATTTACGGGAGTCAAATTCACATTTTTAAATATATAATTCGTAAGTGCATTTTCAAATATTAATGCAAACTGGAAAATCCACACAAATTGGGTAGGTAGTAGGTATTTTAAAATATAGTAGGACATACACATGGGGAAATTTTCCATTTGAGCGTATGCTAACATTTATAGAATTTGTTATGTGACACAATTAAAAATATTATATTCTTATTGGTTGTATACTTCTTCAGGAGTAGACAACTATTAGTATTAGTAGTAGTTTCTCTTTAAATAAGTAATACACAGATTTTAATGTCAATTTTATAATCAGGTTAATTGCCTAATCAGGCGTAAGTAGATTGTGTACCAAAAGTTCTCATATTTTCTGTTAATACAGATCTCTGCATAACATTACAACATTGTACAGTACATAAAACATAGCTATCGAGACTTTATTAGACATGTACCATCAGACTACACTTGCTATCTCCATTACCAATCCAAGAGTATTGCTAATTACTTTTCTTGATCTTCTAAGTATTCAATTTTAACTTGCCAAATATTTTGTTATACATTCTTAATATAGTATTTACTAAATCTTTCTCTAATCTTGATTTTACTAGTATTTATTAACGCAAAGACAAAGATAGTACAGTACATAGGTATTTATATTATATACATAGTAATACATTATTTACCGTCATTATCATTTCATGTATGTACGTTTAGCATTACAATTAAACGATTTTTCTTCATCATCTCCGACGATGAGATCTGATAATGGCAGTTTAGCAACTTTTTATTTAGCTGTATGTAGTTGCAGTTTCCATACAGAAATAGCTGTTTACCAGCATTTGCTATCAATAGTTACAGGATAGCTCACGAATTTAAGCGTGAATGTCATGCTAATTTCAGTAATTGTTAGCATACATAATATCTTTTCATTTTCCATTGGATTATTGGTTCTTTACTTTCTGTAATAGGATTTTCGAATAGAATATTATACTTTTGGTTAGAAACCGATATCGTTATGAAAAATACCAAAGTTGGGTTCACGGTTCATTCATTTTCACAATCAATGTATGTATAGTTAAGAAGGGAAGGGTTCACAAAGCTCCCTACACTATAAGGAGCCTTGGCTTAAAGACGATAAAGTTACAATATTTTTTTCATTTTATATATTTATTTTCCTATAGATAATTCTATATTTTTAACCAACACAATGTTATTGCCACTCATTTCACGTAGACTCAAAATCATTTCACTAGTAAATTCATTCACAATGTCATATCATTCAACAATCCTTCCTTAACCCTTAACTACATTATAACTGTAATCTTGAGACTTACAGTTATTAAATGAAGTTTTGCATTCTGGTGCATAAAAATCAAAGTAAACGTCCTACATGGTACGAAAGTTGACATAAACGAAACAAAAAAACAATATTTAAACAAATTATTATGCTATATTTATTAGTACCTGTAGTAATCTATAGTTTATACGTATTGTTTGATTAAACGAGCTAATTAGAATTATTAGTATGGACTGGTGTAATTATCTAGTAAAAGACACCGGATATATAATACTATCGAACCATTAGATTTCGTTAATTAAATGAAGCTTTTACGATATAACTATTATTCTGTTTTCTATTGTATGTATAATTTAGCTTTGTTATCCACGTCTACATAAACAATCGACGGTAAACGGTAATTAAATGTAAAGTTTATATTATGGCCCTGCCTAAACATTCTCTCGTAAGAAAGCCCAATTATTAATCCTCTTATAGGTCAGTCAATTATTATCATCAGAGGTATGCATACTAAATAGTATCAACATTGTCATCATTCCAGATAATATTATAATAGCAATATTAGATCAATCAATGAATATTATTTTATTATGTCCTGCATTAAACGTAAAATCTGATTGTACAATTCCGATAATTGTACTGCTTAATAGTAAATGTATATTTTTGTAATTGTTAAGTAATTGTAATAATTACTCGATATCTATAAATGCTTGTCAAGGTATTTTGCATACGATGCAAAATGTGGTTCATCGGTTGTAATTTGTTAATTGTAACTGTACTGTAAATATTTTAAGTATTTATTTATTCATTAACTGCAACTCAACATTAGCCGGGGTTTGGACTAGAATTTGTTGATAGTCTTCCAATTCCTTATACCTTTCAAGTTCAAAGTTCAACTGCATCGTAGTTTAACTTGAACAAACCATGACATGGTCAAAATACTACTAACAATCTTCTATACTAGCAAATACCGGCACAAAACAGGATAGAATTTCTAAAGGGAAGGTTGTTTAACATGTTATGCATATTTTTAAACTGTAACCATTCATTTCAGTTCAATCAGACTTACTTAAACAATGTTAACTACATATTAATTGCTACTAAAGTTACATTTACATTGGTATATCGTTATTTGAATAGAACAATTGATTGTAAACAGTACATTTTCTAAGAAATCACACTACACTGCATTTCATTCACTACAAATAATACAACGAAATCAAAGTTAATGGCTTCTAGAATATATTTCATCATTATTGGTGAAGATCATTAGTAGTTAAGTCATTAAAAATATTTTAACCTCATTATTTAACTATTGATACTATTGTAACTTCTAAATTATTTAACCTATTTTCTTAGCTAATCTACAAAGATCATCGCTGCAAGTAATCTCTAAAACTAACTGTACAGTACCATATTTGTCGTAATGTCACAACAAACAAAATAATGACCATAATTTTTTGACCTCTTGTTCTACGATTCAGTCTGATTAATTACCACCAGGTAGTTTTCTTGACGCATATACGATTTAATACCCATTCCATTACTTTGATCTTTACAAAATTGTTTGGAACCCTATATTTGCCACCCTAAATAGACATCTTGCAGTCAAATCTAACAATTTGCTTAATACCAGCATACTTAATGCATCATTCTTATTTTAGTTCTTATTACTCCTCATTGAACATTAATGCATTAAAATATCTAAAATTATACTCATATTAATTTTAAAGTAATCAGTGCATGTATTAATTCCGTAGTTTACAACAAGCCTCAAATATTTCGCCTACAATGCCATAAGAGTCACAAATGACAAAAAGAGAATATAAATTAATTCTTAAAGTCTTTAAAGAAAGAATTTTTGCGGTATCCACAAATAAAAGGAGGAATAGCGACAAAAATCATTGATAGAAATTGTACATAGATTTCTCTTCAAAAGTATGAAAAAGACAAAATAAATTATTTAGAAGATATGAGAATAAGGTATGGTGTACGACAAGTGCTTACAATTACATACAATCTTTTGCAAACAAACTTTCAGTCTTAAAATTAGCTGTTCATTCATAATTGGAACAGCTAACTATCCGAAATCCTGTAGACGACCTTTTGAACCTGCTAAGCTAGTCTTTCCCTGGGACACAACGTTTCAACAATTTAAAGGGTTTAAAGTGCATTCTCGAAAAAGCTGATCTCTGATTTTACATGTTTATATAACACTCAATTCCTTCAAAATCCTAGTATCGTAAATACAACAAATATAAACCAATAAATACATACTAACTTCCTATGGTAAGCCTAACGAAGAGAGGCAATTAGCCAGTAAATGTCAGGAAATAAATTATTTTACATAGTTGTACTTAGATTAAATAAATAACTTGGTACATACATATTTATACTCTAAATACTTTCTAGTAACCTACGCCTAGTACATATAGGTAAGTTAAATATTAAATTACACATTAAAGTATGTGGTTATAGTTGAATGAATACATTTAAAAGCCTAACTAATGAAAATCTGAAAATGCAGTCCATGATGTTACGTGGATATCATTACTTCCATCAGTCAATTAATCAATAATAAAATGACACAATACATATATTATTTCATTACGAACTACTTTTACGAACGAGAACGAACATCCCATAATTTTATCGGTAGTGTAGTAATTAATTGCAAAGAATTTAACGAGTACAGTTAAGTTAATACCGTTTGTATACAACACAAACCAAACCACAGTCACAGACTTTAAAGAATCTTGCGCGCGTTCAATAGGCTTAAACTGTAATTTTTGATTAAGTTACGATACGTTCTACGTGTTAAAACTCTTTGCCTGCCTGGAGTTTACGATTACGATTAGACACATTATACCTTCAAGGCTAACATGTAAATTTCCGATTTCCGATTTCGAGAACGCCGGTTTTGATAACACAAATAATGCAATTGTTAACCTATATTAATGTAATCCTGTAGTTCATGATTATTTTGATTAAGTTTAACAGGAAGTTAACGAAAAATGAAATCTTACTATAAATATATAACGAAAGTTTAACACGAAACAAAAATGGGTGTTTGTTAACAGATTATATAATTGACTATAGAAATCTCTATAAAATGTAATAATAAATAAGTGAAAACTTTAACAAGAAGAATTACACTCGTGTAAAAAACTACGCATTTTAACAAGTCTTACTATGTAAGCTCAAAACTAACATTGGGTTCGGGCTATTAAGGCCTATGGCGAATACTAATACTAATTACACTAAACACGGTGGGCTGAACTGAACTACACGAAATATAATTTATTGCATATCTACCTTTTAATCATTATACTTTGAACATTACAGTCTAACAGTTCTAGTTTGTAGCACATAACCATAATAGAATTGTGATTAGAAAAGTAGACAAAAGATAATTTAACAAACGAAGAAAAAGGTATGAAATGATCTACATTTGCTACCATTTACGTGCTACACTATATGTATGTCCTGCACTAAATGTATTTGAACAATATAGACATCTTCACTTCTGGTCTTATCTATATGAGGTAAATACAGCTACACGATTTTCGTCATCTAAACTAATTATATCTAATTACTTGTACTTTTGTAAGTAAGAGCAGTCATTTCTACTTAAGAAACTATCCAATTGATACAATTTGGGTCAGTTATACTTTTTTAGTTTCTTTTTTGATCCCCATTCCCCAAAGACTTCTAGGTTCTTGTTAATTCTATTAGTATATGTATAAAGCTGACCTAATATATCCACTACTATACGTTACGTCCACTGTCGACAATACTAATGCAGGTCTTAATTTGTAAATTTACGCTATCTATACATATTAGCTATCATAGATATTTACAGCAATTGAAACCACAAACGTAAATATTTACCATTATTATTAGTATAGTGATTTAAGGTTTCATCTAATTGTTATTTTAATCTGACATTTAGACAGACCTTCTATCATAAGCAGCATCAGTCATTCTTTCCTTCATCTTGTGTTGCACCCGGTATTCTATAACAAATTAGGTGGGATGCTTAATCCTTGCGATGATAAATAAACTGTTTGCTGTACAACTTTTGTCCAACCGGAGCAAAGGGGTTTACACAAATATACCTCCCAAATTCGTAAACGCCTTTTGGCGATAATCTGACATTATTTATAGGTATTTGCAAAAAGAATATGATTTCAGTCGTATAACAACCTAAACAAATAACTGAGAAACCTAGTCGCTTCGTTAGTAGTTATTAAAAGCCGGTCCCAAGGCTGCTTCAGTCATGCTCAAGCAAAGGGATTCCAATTGTGATGTTATGTTCATAGGCGACGAACCACTTTGATTGCTGTTGTTGCCCGTCCCGCTGCTAGTGCTTCCTAACCCGGACGTCATAGCAGAGAAGTCAATACCTCCCAACATGGAAGTGTTTTGCGAATTCATGTCAAAATTGCCAACTAAAGGCGATGTTAAAGATGAGAAAAAGCAGGGCAATGGAGCAGATTTAGTTCTCTGTACTGAAAGGTGCGACCTTGCTGACTGTAAGGAAATAGAAACACTTTTAAGGATTTTCTCGAGTTAAGTTAATATTATTATTGGATAATTGGATATAACCTCCAAATTAGAATCCTGAAGGCTGGGTCTTTTGGCCATGAACATAGCTGTTGATGTCCAGGCTTGCTGTGGATGATTTGTTGAACTCATGCTATTGTTCCCAAGCTGACCCGAAAAATTTAGAACACGAGGATTAAAATGTCTATGCTTTGAACTGCCATGGCTTCCACTGGGGCTTCCACTGTTTCTATTAAAAGACAAATAATACGTGAGCATATGGTTTATCAGTAGCTTAGGAGGTATTCACACTTAATAATCCTAAATAAATCCTACCGATGAGTCGAAAAGTGATTGTGATGTCCACTGGAGTTTCTGCGAGCAACAGGAGCTTGCTGTTGCCTCCAGAGAGACAAAACACGTTTTTGTTTAACCGTGAATGCATCATGAGCCAAACACTTGTCCAGCACAGACACCAAGAGGCCTTCGCACTCAATATCTGGATTTTGTTCGCAAGCTGAAATGCAAAAGAAATAACTTTTAAGCGACTATTCGACTCGTTTTCTCCTCCATAAATATTTTGCCAATAGTAAAAATTAATAATAAAATCATTATTCATAATGTTACCTTTAGAGATGACTCTCATGATCATTTCGGGTAAGTCTTCTTCCCCATCTTTAGGGCATTTATTCCAATCTGCCCTTTTTTCTCCCATTGTAGTTTCCTTGAAGCGGTTGCTGCCAATTGCTCCAACTTCTTGATTTCCTGAATTATTAGACGAATTATCTCCACCATTGGAACTGCCACCATTTCCCGAAGAGTTAATATCTTGCTCATTTTCGCTCATTGAATGCATAGGCTTGATTGGAGTGGTCAACATCCACTTAATTTCAGTCAACGAAGTCCGCACGCTTTCTTTGTCGCCGGTCAGCTCATCGAATATTTGCTTGAGATGATTTGGCCTCTCTCTCAATTTAGCAATCGACAAGACAATCTTGTGACGAGCTCCTCTTGTTATCCCTTGCTTTTCCAAATGATCTTCAGACACTTTCATCATCTCTTCGAATGTTAAGTGAGCAAACAAGAAAGCATACTTGTGCAAGCGAAGACTTTTCAGCCATCCCGGAACATCTAAGCAAAAATAACAAAATTGTTTTAGTAACATTCTATTATAATTAAGTGCACATTTTTGTAACTTAAATTAGTGCTATAAATACTATACAGCACAACTGCTATAAACATTAGATTAGATCCCACAGAATGACGGAAATAACGAATATGCTTTCTCCATTTTCTCCATCCAAATAAATGCGTAAGATATATATGTATTCTGGGCTCTGGGGAAAGTATAAGTGTACTTTCTCCTTATTGTTCGTGCTAAATATATGTACCTCACCTACCAAAGTATAAAAGATAATTAGATGAACAATATCAAAGTGGACGATGTGGCGAGGCTAAAGATTGTGCCATTTTTGGACAAAACCGGGTACAAAACACTTGGGAGGCACTGTACAATTTACATAGCAATTAACTTGCGTGAAACAAAAACCAAAAAACCTGACACTCTTTAATATTACATTAAGTTACCTTATAAAGGAAAAAGCCTACTTAAGGACCCCTTTAATCTGGGATCCCAGATTAATTCTTCTACTTAATTGAAGAAGAGAGAAATATATGCCCTTTCCTAAGACACTTTGGATCAGTCATTATTTAAAAACTTGTAATGAAAGGGTAAAGTCCTCGATTTATGAAGTCGTGCCCCAAAAGGGCACGGTTTCCAAGATATTTCAATGCGATTAGAGTTGTAGTCATTTTCTAGGTTCCAGAGAAAGTAAAATATTGCCATGGACAACGCATCCCATTTAAAAATAGAGCGTAAAAAGAGAGCACAAAGACAAACAATGCGTTTTGATAACATGTGCCCAGCAAGGAGGAGTTTTAGCTTCCATTACATTGCGGGTTCTTCAACGCGTTTTCTCACCGACTTTTGACTTTACCGACTTGAGTGTTTGATTACTCGTCGGATTTTAATTCATCTTGAATTGGGTACGATAACTTACGCAAATTTCATTAACTAGATTGTTTTAAATTGGAAAATTAAATCTTTTAATTCAACGAAAACCCGTTTTTTGGAATTTTCGGATACAGTAAGTTCCGATATACTTTTCACATCAGGTCAAAGGTGAGTAAGCATAATTGATATTGATGGTACACCAAAGTTAAAAATTTGTATTGCTAAAAATGGCTAAAATGATCGAATTATTCTCTTGTACAGTATTTTTTTCATTGAAGTTACCATAATTTAATTGCTGATCAATGTTGAGTTGAAACCAGAAACTGTTGAATATTCTGGTAATGGTTGATTATGTGATTATAATACTTTTATTATTCTGTATAGGCCTTTCAAAGAACAAAAATGGCAGATTTCATGAAGGATTTCGTAGCTGGAGGAATCTCCGCTGCTGTATCAAAAACAGCCGTAGCACCGATTGAACGGGTAAAATTATTGCTTCAAGTTCAGGCTGTTTCAAAGCAAATCCCCAAGGATAAGCAGTATAAGGGAATGGTCGATTGTTTCGTGCGTATTCCAAAAGAGCAAGGATTTGCCAGTTTTTGGAGAGGAAACATGGCTAACGTTATTCGATATTTCCCGACTCAGGCTTTAAATTTTGCCTTTAAGGTATTTATATATCATTATTTACATAAATCCCAATGTACAAATATCAATGTTGACCAAGTCTATAATTTGCAAAATCTTTGTCCGTATTTAGGACAAGTGGAAGAATATATTTCTCAAAGGAGTGGATAAGAAAACTCAATTTTGGCGTTATTTTGCCGGGAACTTAGCCTCTGGTGGGGCTGCTGGGGCTTCATCACTTTGCTTTGTGTACCCATTGGATTATGCTCGAACCCGTCTAGCCGCTGATATCGGTAAAAAGGGCAAGCAAGCTGATCCCGGAAAAGCAAGAGAATTCAATGGTATGGCCGACTGTATCAAGAAAACAGTTAAGTCAGATGGAATTGGTGGTCTTTATCGTGGATTTGGCGTCTCCGTTCAAGGAATTATTATCTATCGGGCTTGCTACTTTGGGTTCTATGACACCGCCAAAGGAATGCTTCCTGATCCCAGAAAATCTATAGTTGTTTCATGGATGATAGCTCAAGTTGTGACCACTATTTCTGGTATCGTGTCCTATCCTTTTGACACTGTTCGTCGACGTATGATGATGCAATCTGGACGCCCTGTGGCCGAGAGACCGTATAAAAATACCATGGACTGCTGGAGAAAAGTAGCCGCTCAGGAAGGTACAAATGCGTTTTTCAAGGGAGCTTTCTCTAATGTTTTACGTGGGACTGGAGGAGCCTTTGTATTGGTTTTATATGACGAGTTAAAGGATGCCCTTTTCGGTGCTCCACCACAGTAAAGATTTTACTGGTGTGATTACACAAATTACTACATAATATCTTTTTTTGCTAAATTGGAATTCGATTGAATATAAGGAAATAATCTGTGGAAATTAAATGAATGTACAAATCTGCCCAAAAAATACAGCTATTTTTTACTTAAGTACTTAATGCACTTTGTTATGATTATACTCTTCTTGGGGGATTGGGGGACACCTGGGTAGAAAGTACTGCATAACGTGAAGAAAATTATTTTAATTTTAAGCCATCAAAATATTTAAGGAATACTGTACTGTTCAATTGTTATGTAGGAGAACCTGACATTTTTACTATCCGAGTCCTAAATTAAGAATGTATTCCAGTTCCAACACCGATGCACGTGTATTGTATTGCCTAACCGTAAAACCTTTTTCTTATATATTAAGATGCGAAATGTGGCATATTATGAGAAAAACCCCAGAAATATTTATTCATACTAACCTTTCATGCCCGGTGAAGTAAAAGTTGGCGTAAGGTCATTTAGATGAGGGTCACTGCCGCATCCGGATCCACTCAGAGACCCTTGAGGGCTTATTTCTGATGAAAGGGACAGGCTCCGAGGTTTGCCCGATAAGCACATGTCCTCCTTAAAATAAATGAAAGTAAAATTAGTTAGGTGCATATTAACAAGGCTGTAAACTATTAAATAAAAATATTTCCTTAAAATTACCTGAGAGTTCCATGATTCTGAATGTAGAACTGGTGGAGTAAGGCTATTACTTCGACGGATCCGTTGAAAGTTTGTACTTCCAAAATTGACTAATCCTAATCCACCTGGGAGAATAATTCATATTCATATGATTACATACATACAGTTGGATTAAATAACTTTATTTATATTTAACATTAGAACAATTACTTTGCGAAGCAGGACTTCCGGTCGTACTTATGTTATTGGAAGGAGAGTTATTTGGTTGCCACGAATTTCCAAAATCTTGCATAGACGGAGGACTATCTCTTAGGCTGGATGGATATTGGTTGAGACTCTCATTAACACAATTCATATTAGAATTGCCCAACTTCTCAAAATGATTCAGCCAAGTTCGAAATAAGCTAAAAAAACACAATCATCCGACAATTAGAACTCCACACAAGTAATACGATAGTAATATGACATGGAGATGGACATGTTTTAGGAATTTTCCATGAGAAAGTTAATCCAGCAGTAAAGTAAGCCTGTATTATGTCCCATTATTAGTCTCAATGACAATGACTTAAGACTTACCCTCTGTCTTCCGGAGTGAATGCAGGATGGACCAAGCTATAGGACAGCAACTGTCGAGCTTGCTCTTGCAAAGCGGAGTGGTCGACAACGTTTTCCAGGGAAAGATTTAGCACTTTTGTTACCAAGGCTAAGTACAAACTCTTAATATCTGTATTTTTGCTCTTCAGAAGTGGAAGGTAGGTAAGCAAGTCCCTCATGAGAGCTTCCACTGATTCTGATTTGGCCAATGATGACACAAAAGCTAGAAAAAGAAAACGACATCTTTATGAGATCGCCTCTAAAATTGTAAAACGCAAACGAAAATATTATAATTATAATTCATATCTTACTTGGATCATTAGCAAGAATTTCTCCTCGTCGAAGATCTGCAGTGTCTGAAAGGGACAATTGTTTGTGCAACACCGATGTCAAAAATCTTGCTTGTGTCGGCGTTAGTCGCCGCATCAAGGCAACCATTGCAATTGTCTGTTCGCATGGAGTCCATCGATCAAACCACTGAGACACGGCCCATATTTGCTCCCGAAACATTTTTGAATAATTGTCTTCCCGACTTGTCAACTTCTATTCTTCGATTAAACCTAAGAATGAAAGAATTCACGTTTTAGTTACCAATTATTACATCATAATTATTTTTTGCTTTACAAATAACATTAACAGAAATGCAACGCGTAACAAACTACATTAGCTATCATATATATCTCTATTATACTTATATACTATGTTGTTTACCTTACTTTGTGATTCATATAGGTATGCACCAATGCACATACTCAAAGGAAAAATACCTGGCTTAGAAAATGCGTAACGACGCATTTTGTTACAAAACACTATGAACCTTATAATATTTTATGCAAGATTTCCACAACTGAATTCACATCATTGTAATAGCGATATGCTATTACATAACCCTTTTACTCACAGCAAGATAAATTATTCAAGCATAAAACACTGCATTTGCAGATCATCACAAAATATACCATGAAAGCATACTAATTTCATAAAAACAGGAATTTCGTCAGATCAAGACATTCGAATCTGTATGATAAGCATAGAACTCTCCTCTATTTGACTTTGACCTTTACCTATCAACTTACCTACCTAGGTTAGGTTTGTAATTTCTTGTGATACTGAATTTGAAATTCATTTATTTCATTCCTTATTAGCATGACAAGGCAAGAACAAAAACATAGCAATTGCATACATACGGGCGGAAATCTACCAAACCAAGGGATTGGTAATAACAACATTTTCCATCCTTAAGCTTCAAGCAACCAATAATCTGCACAATTTGGTTAGAATGTATCTCCAGTCTCCTGCACCGTCCATATACAAGTATGTATTCCTTCACAAAAACTATTTTCGTTGGTAACATACATCTGTGCGGGTGGTAGGTACGTAGTAACTAGGAACAAAATTCTGCTGTTTCTTTTCTTACCCTACAGCTAAAGCTATCAGTACAGAAACCATTTTACGACTACATACAGGAAAATGCGTAATACCTACGCATAATACGCATGATATTTTAATGCGTAGTTCACGCACATCGCGATGCGTGTATATGTATATAAGTAGAGTAAATAAAAAACAAACCTATCTATGCATATCTTCAGCCCTGGCATGGCATGACATTGAATTGCTTGTCTTCTAACTTACTTAGGGTAATGTGGCTTTAAATGCTACAGACATTGTATAAGGATCTTTAACTTTGAAAAGTAGAGGAGATTTACATAAAATAATACATCCTATATGCCTATCCCTACGTATTACCTACAACCTACAGTACATACCAGACCAGACATTATATAACATTGTACTTTCAATTTTGTCTACCTAGTTTAACTAGTTACTTTACATACCCAGTTAAGGATAGCCTGGTAAGATAGGAAAAGAATGGTATGAGAAAAAGATGCGTCGACAAAAAAATCAACTTAAAGTCCAGTCCAGCTTAAAAGTTAGCCATCCTGGTATGGTTTGGCCTAGAGTCCTAGAGAGTTAGTCTGGCCTGGAATAATCGTCTGTGTCTCTCTGTCTGCGCTTGTAAACTGTACTTTAAAGCTCTGTTGTAGTTCTTGTTACTGATCGTAAACAAAAAATAACACGAAGAAACGAAATAAATACTTACACGTTATATCGTATAATCGTATAACTTCACATTAGGTAACTATATCAGTAGTATGTCTGTGTAGTATGTGTACGTGTAAGCAAAGATATGTAATCTAAGGGTCTAATCTTTTCTATAGTAGTAATGCAAATATGTTATGTACGAGCATTGTATTGAGTGAGACTGTGAACAGAACATCAAGTCACAAAAACTACAGACGAAAACGAAAGATTCGGGTCGACGAGGAGCCTTGGCCCTGGCAGCCTACATAATGGTATAAGAAAACGAAAAATCTCAGACTTGAATGTGGTACACACATCTAGAGTAAATATAAGACAATAATATACCTTAACTATAACTATGAAGTAAGTTAAAGAACCTACCTACGCATACAATACAAAACTGAGAAAGGGCACAGATCTGTTCTGTAATGTAACATGTGTACACTGTACGTGTATAGTTAAATAAACTCTAAAGATAAGTCCATATGATATGCATTAGAATATAATACTGGAACTAATACTAGAACCAGAACCAGTCTGCCCTACCCGCAGTCGTCTACCTACAACCTACACAACAAAACAATACATAACATCACATCTTTATACTATATAACCTAATAAGGACAAGAGCATAAATATAGTGCAATATATACATAAGTTGGAAGTCTAAGTGCGGTCGCACTGCATCTCTCATGGAACCACGAAAGTTTTAAGCGTTGCATTGCATTGCATTGAACTGATCCAAACATTCCCCTTGCCCTTCTTTCGAGTTCTTACTTCCTTGGCCTTGGACTTCAAAGCCCACTTTACATTTACATTACTTTACTAGTCACGTCACGACACAATGCAATACACAACAAAAAATTCAATACCTACATATTTATATGGTACATTGCTTTGGTTTACACTTTTTATACCAATGAAAGTAAACAAGTGAGTAGGCACATAAGTGTCTATATGCATGCATCTCCATTCTATACATACTGCACTCTTCTACTAATAATACGGATTATATTAAGAAAATCTTTGATAGATACCCTATATTCCTCCCCCATATGCACCATACGTATAACATGTATGTAAATAGCCAATAATATGTATTAGCATTTAGTATAGAAGTTTATTATTTATGTTCTTGCATGTAGGCAACATGTGAATGTCTTGTGTATTTAAGCCTTGTCACTCTCAACTCTTGACTTTCAAATTAGATCATATTCTTGAAAGTAAAACTGCTTGACCAATGCATGCTAACAATTTTACTTTACTAAAATAAGGTATATACTTACAATACATTCACACACCTATACCTACCTAATGCGTATGCTAACGATCATTTAAAGGGCAGGTTCTAAATAAGTACCCTATCATTTATGAGAATAAGAATGCAAAAATAATCAAATAATTCTGACATCCAGTAGGAGCGTACGTATTAATATAGATAATAGATATTCATATTCACAAATCCATCCACATAAAATTAGTAAAGGTATATTTACACACATTTCATAAAGGTACGTAATCTGTTTAATACCGAAACAGTTTCAGTGTATGCATCCTTTTAAATAAAAATTGGCTTAAGAGATGGCAAGTACAAATCTGCATATAAATTCTATAAACGGACTAAAGCGAGAATGTTGTAATACACATAAGTATAAATACATGGCTTCATGAACTAATTACTAACTAAATCTAACCTAATTCTACATTTTTTGTTATCTTCATGCTCTTTACATTTCTTTCCGAAACGCTGCATTTACATGCTCTCCCGAAAGACAATGCATGAGATGATCATATTCATAAACCTTGTACTAAGCCGTACTATACTTTACCTACAGTTACACAGTACAGAAATAACATGTGTACTTTATTTAGAATTTTGGAAAATGTACTTAAAGGAGTATGTGAATATTCATAACCTAGGCACTTATACAGGCACAGGGCACACATAATATAATGAGAACAATAGGAATCAAAATCAGTACAGAAAGATTAATTATATACGAGGAAATTATAATTATTTGATGTCATGTAGTGTACCGTTTAATGGGCTTAATACATAAAGTGATACATGCGTGTGGGTTCAAAGTTTCATTAAAAAGCTTACCGAATTTTAATGTAAAAAATAGTTCTTCACACTGTTAACGATAAGGAAATTTGACACTTTAACCATCACTTTGCATCTCAATACACAAATAAATACGTGTTTAGCAGTTCAGTAGTCCGTGTAGAGAACAAGTAGAATCAGTACAACAATGAAGTATTAACGAACACAAATAAGAGAAAACACATTTGCACTAAGTATGCAAGTTACCTTCTAACTGAGCTAAGGATGATTTTTTGTAGATCCTTTCACTTAAAGAGACGATCTTTGACTAAACTTATCTTGAGACATAGTCATAGAACACACTAACATACTCCTGCTGCTTGCCTGCACTCTGCAATGCACTCCTGCCGTTTGCGTTTGCATTTGTTCCCAGTTCCTACCTACTAACAATATTTTTGAGAAAGGATAGAGGAAAATTGTGTGTGAGGGATCTTGTTATGCTTGTATGTACATTATGGTGATGCTACATTCTACATTCACTCTCAATTCTCAAACTCAGCATTGCTAAAGCTTGTACTAAACAGGACGAATATAACATAAGAAGAGTGAGTGTACCAGTTAAGTTACCTACCTAAATGAGAATTTTGAGAACCCTTAAAGCTGATAGTCAGTATACATAACATATAGTGCAGTGCATTGCATTTGTATTCTGCATAATGGATATCTATACTACTAATCTACACTTTGTTATCTTTCTATCACTTATTTAAACCTTACTAACTACCTACAGCATATGCGTTATTAAACCTCCTTTATATGATGGTATCTGTAGCCGTAGCTAAACAGAAACAGACATAAATATAACGAAAGTAAAATCGAATTTATATACCAATCCTCAATTTCGACAGTCTAGTCGAATGTCTCGATATTTTTGAATTCTTTTAACCACCAAACCGATTTAGAGCATTTAATTTAACTTGCAATAAAATTTTGATTATCATTTGCACTAACTAACACACTAATATATTTTGGTTTGTATCTATGAAGGAAATATTGTTAATTTAAGGATGCTAGTATACATAATGTACATAGAGTTACACATATAGATTGATATAACTTTCGTATAAGATAAAACTGTTAGAAAAGTAACACATGTGTGTAAATCCAACTATATAGCAGTTAAAGATAGCTAAAGTAAACTTGAACTGTCCTCTGACTATAGATTATACGTTGACAGATGTACTATTTAGGTACAAAATATGTAGAGAACTGCAGATATACCATGTAGTAAGTATCTATTTTCTCCTTTGAGCAAGGCAAGCTAAAAACAAGAACCCAAATATCCAAACGAAACCCTACAAATTGAACCCAAAGCAAAGCAGATGAACACTCGCAAATGCTATCAAGCGTTCCTCAGCTCTCAACGCTGGAGACTATTCCCTTAATAAACAACAATTAGGCTGTCATTACAATCACAAAAAAGAATCATGCTACCATTCTGCTTAGTTGGCTAGAAATCGTACACAACTTATCATTGCTGCATTATAGGTATCTTAGTTAGAATATTAAATATAAGACAAAATATTAAAGGTAATGATGTGATATGCAGTATTCCACGAAAACAATGTGACTGTAAGTAGAAGTAAAATTGGTTCTCCTATATAAGTATTTTATTATATCCTCTATACATATGAAAACACTTAAATCCCTGTCTTTATAAGGTACAACGATCGATAACTTAGTATAGTTAAATTCTTGTTGTTTATCTGATAAGTAGCAGTAACTTTTGTCGTAAAAATATATTTAGCAAAAATGCTACAATGAAAATATTATCGCAAGCAGATAAAAGTGATGCACAAGGACTATAGGCTTAATTCTTATCGGTAGAATCATTCTTGAAAAATAATTGAAAAGGACGCATTGCATTCCAGATAATGCTTGAGATATTATTGAGGATACCATACCTATTAAATTTTCAAATGTAATTAATTGCTTTTGTACATGAAAAATGCCTTTTAGGAAGCCAAATGTATGTACTACAATAAAAATAAAAGTTCATTTAATTGTAGATTTTTCTGTCTTCAGCCTTCTCTCTAATGGAAGTTCAATTAATACATTCTGTAAAGAACTACATCATCCTTATTAGTCAGAGTGTATGTTATTTACTTGTTACTCACCTAAATTTTACAATCTTTTAACCTATTGCTCTTGAAATGTCAACATTAATTAGAGCTCTTCCCTCTTCACTACTTTCTAAATACGGACATCCGCGTATCCAACGCAGGAAAGAAGTAAAATGAACCCATTTATACAACAATTATAGGATATGAAACGATCTATTCAGAATTCATACCCAATTACAACGAAATATATACACAGTAAGTGGCCATGGCCGTGACCTAACTCTAAGAATAAATGCTGATGATATTATACGGATGCATAGACCAAGTTCCCCTTAAAACTGACCCCTAGTTGTCAATACTTTGATATTTGCTGTGCGTCTATATGAGAAATACATGTACGTATGTATGCTACCAAAAGGCATAGTAGGAAAGGGTTAAGTTAAAATTAGTTAGTTGGTTATGTATGTTCTACTAGTGCCATATAATAATATATGGTTAGTACACACACACACCAGACTAGAGTACGCCTATATAAACAGTGGCCTCTTTAGTGGACATGTCTCGGTCAAGGTGAAAGCTAGCAGCACGGAAGAAGGCTTGTGACCTTTATTATTACTTTGACAAAGCAAAGATCATATATGCTTAAGGCCCAATGATCCATTTACGCTTTTGCTAACCTTGAAACATGAACTTTGTTTACAATATTATTACAAAGAGTGAGTGAATCCAAATTGTTATACGCTACTATTATATTACTATACTATATTAAGTACAGGATGTCAACGCTAAGGGCCTACCCGAAAGTAAGTAGGTAAACCCCAAATCTTTCATTGTTGACGTTGACGTGACCTTTTTTCCGTGTGATGCAAATTATGACGTATCAGAATTCAATATCAGATTTCGAACTGCATTAGTACATTAATAGTTTTCCTACATAGGTTCATGTAGTTCCTGAGGAAAAATTCTCAGACTTTGGTTTGAATTGATTATAATTAAGGCTAGCTAGTCTTATGAGAATCTATATGTATACCCTTTGCTTGTCGATATTGGAACATTTCTTAATTCCTTAGAAAACTTATTTATCGGATACTTATTTTCATGTGTAGTGTGCATCTATGCATCCCTATTCCTCCTCATTAATATTTAAATTAAAAAATAAGTAAATTCATAACAAAGATCGTTAACTGTACAGCTGTCCTGATGTTGCAGACTTTAATCTTTAATAATAAGTGTCCAGCCCCAGCCTACGTCATTTTGAACTTTGTATCTAACTTAATGAGTTCTACAGACTATTCTGTTTAGCACATTCGTTACAATACAAACAGACACAATCAGTTTAGGAAAACGTACGTACATTGCTTATAACTCCTTGCCAAATTATAGTTATAATTTAAATTAAATAGCCAATTCGTTACATAATAGGCTTTAAGGTATACTTATACCCATACCCTAATAATATTCAAGCATTGCCATATATGCAATAGTATGCATTATATTGATATCTTAGTACAAATAAATTAGTATTACCTTTCTATATCAATATCCGTTCTTCTCTATTCTCGATCTCAGATCTCAGAGTTGTAAATTGTAAATCACATTTTCGGAAAACTACTGCGATGACGAACGTAACACACGTAAGAGAGAAACAAGTTACGTAATACTTCCATTCAATTAGTGTATTTGACGTGTCCCATCCCATTAAATACAGCAAGGCATTTTATTTTTCTTTCCACGTAGCCGAAGAAATATCTGTGGGTGAAGCCATTCATTTAGAAACTGGAACAAAAACAAAAAAACAACAATTTTAGAATGCATACATAGTTAATATCTGTGAAACTTATTTTTGCACTTCACTTGGAAAGAAATGGGTAAAGCAAACCATAAACGAATATTTAACATTATCGAATTAAAAATATTACATCCTTCAGAAGTAGACAACTTTTAATATTAGTTGTTTCTCTTTAAATACGTAATACACAGATTTTAAAGATATTCAAAATGTACTACTATATTATTTTAAAATGATATCCTTATATCCCTATTTAAATAAAGGTTACCCAATCGCCTTGCCTTAAACCACAAAACAAACATCCTACACAAAAAATATTTAGCTAACTCTAAGCAAGACAATAATATCCCATTATCTCTTTTAAGATTGCAACCAAGTACAGTATTAATTAATATTAAATATCTTTTAAAACAGA
Organism: Tomocerus mixtus; assembly: GCA_034694165.1. Taxonomy (NCBI): domain Eukaryota; kingdom Metazoa; phylum Arthropoda; class Collembola; order Entomobryomorpha; family Tomoceridae; genus Tomocerus; species Tomocerus mixtus. The sequence continues at coordinate 2,508 of JAQFYC010002038.1, read as the reverse complement.
TATATAAAAAAAATGAATTTTGGTTACCGCATCAGGCCCACAATTTTTTCACTTTAAGTTTACTATTGTTAAATCTATTTTTTGCGATATAATACTGTGAAAACTTCCACTTGCAAGTAAATTCAAATTCTAAATATTTTTACACCGACTGCAAAGGAAAATACGTTTCAAAGTGCACTGCCACGAAATCTAAATACTGCTAATTTTAACCAAGGAAGGAACTAATATTGGCGTACATATTTTGCTATAATCTAAAATGCTAAACTATCCTCTTTTTGCATCCTTTATTTTTATTTTTAATCTGGCAGCTTAATTTTGACGAATGTACATAAATAAAGATGTTACATAAACACAAGAAAATTGGCATTTAAATGTAGGACTGTAAATATAAGTACCTCACCTTTTTGTTCCTTTATATTATAGCCTTAAGCTTTAAATTTAAAGGCTAAAGGTGGTGTTAATATTTGCTATGTTGAGTTGAAGATTCGTTAGACGAATAATATACCTTTATAAGTTCAGTTTAAAAGATGTGCCGTGTGTAATTATATGCACTTTTGTGTAAGATATTATGTATATGATTGTACATCTGCCTTTAACTTGTAATTTAAGCGAGTTAGTTAAACGTAGTATTTATAATCTATGTAGGCATGTTAGCTTAAACTTGAATTTTGGAGTCTGCCTGTATATATTCTGTAATATTTGTAAATACAATGCAACAACACTTACTCCTTGTGTATTTATAGAAGTCTATGTGAGTGAGTGTTGCTAAGCTGTGCCCTAAGTCTGCCTATTTTGCAGTTTCTCGTATATACATCTGTGTTTGTAGAGTGTAGACATATAGTAAAGATTGTTTCAAATATATGATATATCCCTATCCCTTTCGAGCTAAAGGTTTCGTATGCACTTGTTTTTAACATGTATCCACATCCAGTCCAGAGTTCCAGAGCTCCATTCCCATATTCCCATCCGAGCTCTTCCTTTATATAACTTGCTCGTTTACATTATAAAGCTAATATATATAAAGATATGCAACATTTAGTACATTATATATATAATGCATGTCTGCCCTGTTCAATACCTGTACCTGAGACTAAGCCCCTTGCTCGATACCGAACCGAATTTAGGGGAAAAGTTACAGCCGCCGGTCCGGTCGAAAATAGCTGGCGTGCCGCCGAATAGATGAATGCTTAGGTTAGCTATTTTTAACAATATGTACAAAATACCGTTTACATAAGCATAAGTTTCAAAATCATGAATGATTTATATGAATATAAGTAGCTAGTCTTTGTTTAGAATAGACTTTAGACTTTGTTTAGTTTTCTTGTTATTGTTGAGCAATTTAGCAGTTACGCGTGAAACGATATTAAGATTTCATTCTTCATTCTCCAAGTCCAATGTCCAATGAACTCTTAAATTATTCACGCAAAACATTTTAATAGATGTTTGCGTTTACTTGCAATTGCAATTAACATTTTTATTCCTAACTTTGTACCGCATGTTACATTACATATATTACGTTCCCTAAACAAAGCATCTAAATACCTACTTTACAATGCACGTAAGTAGTATGTAAATATAATTATTCATAACCTATAGGCACTTATATGTACACTTATACAAGTATAGCTTTACCATTACACATTAAGATTTTCCATAGATGTGAAGATTTTGGTTCTGCCGAATCTTAGGATGTAAGATAATAATTTTTGATTGCATTTAATTTAGTTAATTTACTTCTGTATTTTTTCTCCATCTGAATTCACCGGGATTGCAAACTTCTTTATTACTATTCTCTGTCACTTATAACTCGATGAATTGCAGTAGTATTTTGGTGATTTGGTGATTCTTCTCCGGATGTGACATTATACACCGCGAAAAAAGCCACACCGCGACACCGCGAGACACCGCGGACGCCCCCATTTGGAGTATAGCCCCTTTTTTGAAAAACAAACAATGAGATTTGATTGTTTTTAATTAGGTTAGGTTTTTAAAATTCAAAAAACGACTAATTTTCCAAAAATACAAATTCGCGGTGTCGCGGTGTATAATGTCATATCCCATTCTTCTCCTTTGTAGCATCTACACTATAATCTATACTATTAATTTGCTGATCACGTTCTGTACATGCATGTACTGGGAAGTAGTATACCGCCTTTACTGTGCCTGTGTAAGTAAAGTAGGTAAAGTAAAGTGTAGTTTCTACCTTGTAACAATAGAGTAAAGAGCAATTAATATTTACAAATACTGTTTACATATCATAGAAATTATCTAAATATCAGTTTTATTAACCGCAAGTTTTTACAAGACACCGTAAAAATATTGTTCCGTAATTGATTTATGTTAGGCATTAATGTGGACATAATTAAATAGGCATGGTAAACACTCTGATATGTCTACACTACAGTATATCAAGTAAAAAATCTTTTAAAGCTATAGCAAATGTTCATATGCGAGTATGATTTTATGATTACTAAGGTATAAAAGGTAAGTAAAATAAATATAATATGA